>NC_069439.1:36457671-36475669 GCF_026875155.1 Cherax quadricarinatus | reverse complement strand
AGACCCTTTCTAATCATAAGTAGATCACGTCAAAAAAAATCATAGCTAGATAACCCAAATTTAAAAGAAAAGACAGGTATTCCCAAAGTCCATTAAACGGCAGAAGGGGAAATCGGATTTTTACTGTTTATCATTATTCTGCATTCCCAGTTAATGCTAAAGTGATGGATTTGGGTGATCATTGCCCCAAAGCCCTTAGTGATCCCAGATTATTTACGAGTTTTTCTTATTTACAAACAGGGCTAGCAAATTATTACCCCTGGTAATCTTTGTTACGCACTGCTTCAGAAAACAGTCCTGAACTGTTTCCATAAAGTCACTGGACTCTAGATGACCTGTAAAAGAATTCCAGTCAATTGGACTAAAGTTAAAGTCCCCTACTATCACAAATGTTATTTTGTCTAAAAAAACCCTAACAATTTCGTCCCAACGAAGTCTCCCTCTATCGTGATCCAAGCCAGGAGGTCGGTATATTACACCAGAATTAGTTTTAATTGACCCTCTACAAACTCTACCCAAACAGATTCTGCTACCGTTCCATCTATTTTATAACGTGTTTTTATGCAACAATTAATATTTTCCCCGAACATACAATGCATCTCCTCCCCTCTTCCCATTACATCTATTCAAAATGGAACAACTTAAACCCTTGAATTTACACTCAGCAATCATATCCCGACTCTTTAAAAATCATACCACGTTTCAGTTAATGAAAACGATATCGAATTTTCCCAGCACATGCTACCAAACGTAGTTCATTAATTTTATTTCTTGCACTTCGACTGTTAGCATAAATATACCATCATATGTTTATTCTTCTGCACATTTTTTCCTATTCATCTTTCTTTTTTTTAACAAATTTTCTGAAATTATCATTACCCAGATTTTTATTCTGTGACAGTTACTATTAAGATTCTTAATATCAGAGCATAAGTAAATATATCCATACTCATTTTTTTATCATTTCTAAACCCATACCTCTAACCCCACACCTCCCCGGATAAGTGAACCCCATCCCTGGCATACAAAGTCATTTCGGCCATAAAGTTGTCCCAGTTGTCAATGAATGGTACTGCAATATCCTTACAGTGTTTATCCAGCCAACAATTAATACCAATTGCTCTGGACAACCATTCATTACCAACATCTCTTCTTGGCAAACTGCCACATATAACAGGGCCACCCTCCTTCTTCCTAATTATGGCTATAGCTGTCTTGAACATTCTAACTAAATCCCCACTTCTACGCTTGCCCACATCATTGCCTCCAGCACTGAGGGAAATAATAGGGTTGATCCCATTACCTTTCATGATATTGTCAAGCCGGCTTTAAAATGCCCCCCATCCCAGCCCCAGGAAAAACAAAACCCTCTGTCTCCTACTCCTGTCCTTCAAGCAGAAAAGCCCTATCCACATATCTAACCTGGCTATCACCAACAACAACAATATTCTTTCCTTCCTTGGTGTCGTTCGTCGTGACGTTTTACAGTATCGACTCACATTCATCGGGTAGCACGGAGAATAATTAGATGTTTCCACAGCATCTCTTTCTTCTTCGTCATTTCTGTCTTTCCATTCTTCTTGATCATGAATTTCGTTCCATGCTGTCCAAAGCCACTAACCACGTTCCCTTCTTGACCTGAGGACCCCAAAACAGGAGGACTACTACGAATCATCTTGTTTTCCTCATTTCAATCGCCGAAATCTCCATCTTCACTACTCTCAACTCTTCCTTAAGCTGCTGGTAAAGTTGCTCGAAGGATGGCATTTTGGGTTTTCAGTCCACGGAGAGCACACAAGACACTTCTTCACAGAGTTAAGTACACGTCACCACTGAGTTAAGTACACGTCAGTGGTGACGGGGTACTTATTATTAAAGATTCGCCGGTATTCCCCCGGGCCCGGGCCTTTTCTAAGTGGTGGCCCGGCCCTTGGCTCCCTTTTTGGGGAGTGTCTGAGACCCAAGTCTCCCAGGGGAGGAGGCACAAGGAAACCTCCTCATCTTTGGGACGAATTGCCCCCAGGCCTAGCCACAAGCTAGCTTCTCTGGTCTGCCACCCCGTGCCAAGGGGACTAATGGGAAATGACAGTCTTGTGAGCTGTAAGCTCGGGCTCAGGCACCTCCCTACCCGGAGGGTGAGGCATGGTATCGATGTAGTTACCCAAATCGGCTAGTTTATTATAGTCCGGGCTCATGCCGATTAAGGCAGCGAAATTTTGCTTTTGCAATAATTTCGCAAAATCATTCTGATCGTAAGGGGAAAAATTTTTCATTGGTTTGTTTATTTTTAATTACTGTAAATTATCTAAACATATTTGCTGATTGGCTAAATTAAATTCCCTTGTTATAATAATTTTGGTATGTTTTCAAGGTTCTTTCGGTAAAAAAATTATTAATTTTTCCCTTTAACGAAAATTAAAAAACTATATATATAAAAACGTATAGGGGAAAAATTTTGAAAGGATTTATTTTTATAGGGTTTTTACAACTGACCAGTTTTACCTTTTCGCACCACACACACACACAACAAACACACACCCCACACACACACACACCACCCCCCCCACACACACACACACACACCACACCCCCAACACAAAAATATATAAAAATATATATATATATATATATATATATATATTTTTAAAATATATATAAATAAAGTCGTGCCGAATGGGAAAAAAAAAAAATTGCGATCTTGGTTAAAAGAAAGCTAACTTCCCAAAAATAGGACAAGTGAAAATTTGTGTATGCAATAATTGCCCCAAAATCTTTTGAACCTAACAAAAAAAAATATATTTCATGTGTTTGTTTAGTAAAAAATTTATTATAAACAAATCTAAAATTTTTTAGTTGGTTTGGGAAAAAAAAATTGTTCTTGTTATAAAAGGTTAGGGAAATTTTTTTAAGATTCTTTTAGTGCAAAATTAAAATTTTTCATTTTATTTAAAGAAAAAAAAATATCTTTAAATGATAAGGAAAATTTTTGAAAGGCTTTAAATTTTTAAAAGCGTTCTTTTTAATGACCAGTTTTTCAATTCGGGACTTCCAGCAGGCAGCGGAGCGTTTTTTTAGGGGGTGAATGGAGACAAATGGTTTTTTAATACTTTACGTGCTGTTGAAGGTGAGCAAGTAACATTTATGAAGGGGGTTTAGGGAAACCGGCAGGCCCGGGCTTGATCCTGGGGAGGGAAGACAGGCCTACACTCTGAAGGAGGGTGTTAATGCTGCGTTTAAAAACAGTATGTAAAGACCCCTTTGGCAAGAGAGTGATGGAGTGAATGAGGGAAAGTTTTTTTTTTCGGGGGACCCGCCTTTTTGGGAACGGCCAGTGTGAGATGATGAATTTAATATATATATAAAATATAATATATATAATAAAAAATTTTTATATATATAAATATAATTTTATATATATTCGTGCCGAATATTAAAACTGGGCAACTAGCAAGAACTCATTTAAAATTAATTCATTTCTAAAATTTTCTCTTTTACGTTTAAAGATTATTGTTTTCATAAAGTTAATGTAAAAAAAATTTTTAATTTTTGCCCAAAAAAAAATTTAGAAAACTTACCTAACCTTTTTTAAACAAAAAACAATTTTTTTAGCTTAACCCCTAAATATATTTTACTTTGTTTACAAAATTTAATTAAAAACAAACACAGTGAAAATATTTTTTTCGTTAGTTCAGAAGTTTTGGCAAAATTTTATTGCATACACAAATTTTCGCTTTCCTAATGGCCAATGACTTGCTATTTAACCCAAAGATCGAAAAATTCTGCCTTTTCGGCACACATCTGTATATAACAATTATATATACATATATACATTTATATAACAATAACATATATATTTATATTAAAATTATATATAATTTATATATAATATATATATAAAAAATAATATATTAAAAATATATATATATATTTAAAAATATATATATATGTAAATATATATATATATTTTAAAAATTTATATATATAAATATATAATATATATTTTTAATTAAATATATATAATATTATATAAATATAATATATATTTATATATATAAATTTTTATATTATATCTATATTTATAAATATATAATATTATAATATATATTTATAAATATATTTAATATAATAATATAAAACAAATAAATAAATTTTATAATATATATTTTAAAAATATATATATATAAATATAAATTATATATATAAAATTATATAATTTTAATATATATATATTATAAAAAATTGGGGAGGACCACCTCAAAAATTTTAAGGGACCCTCATCCTCAAGAAAAGAAAAAAAATGCTTCGGAAAAAACTCAAGTTTTCTCCCTGAATCTTTTTTGAGAATTTTTTTCCTACCACCCCCATATTATACTATATATTTTATTTAAAAAAAAAAATTCATTGACAAAACTTTCCCAAAAAATATGATACAAAGTAAAACAACATGGAAACTCGAGCAACTCTCGAATACTTCGTCCACTCCCCTGCGGTGGCCGCGTGCCCCAAAGCTGCAGGCATTTTCCCTTTTGGAACGCAAAAACTTGCTCTAAAGAGGAAGCTGGGCGCCCGTGTCCTTTGATTTTATGATGACCTTTTCACCCAGCTCTTTTGGAAACTTTAGAGCACACTTATCCCCATGGCTTCCAAGGGTTCTAAGACCTATTGGGATGAAGTTATAGCAAGGGGGAAGGTCTTCTCTTCATATTTGCGGATCTTCTGAGTCTCCTGTGGTTGCCGCTCCACCCCCTTCCACTACGGAGTATGGCAAGTAGGTGTCTGCCAATGTGGCGGCACATGTGTAGTACCAGGCAATCTGCTTTCCAATCCCCCCAAGTTGGCATAGTGGCTCCATCAGGGGCGCTTTAGACTTCCGTCAGGACCTCTGCACTTGGGGTTCCCGTTGAGCTGGCAACGGCTGTGGCGAGGCTTCTTTTATGATGTCTTGACCTCCTCATGCCCCTGGCATACTTCTCTTCTGCTGTGTACACACGAACCATAAGTCCGAGTTTGATCAGGCTTGTCGCCCTGCGCAAATACACCTATGTTCGGTGGGATGGTGGGGGCGGCTAGGCGAAAAGAGCAACACCAATCCGAAGGCTGTGGGTCTAGTCGAGTGCCCAAGAAGGAATAGGGAACAGAAAAACAGGAAATCTCCCTGATGTGGTGCCTTTCACTGCCAGGAGACGAGCTTAGTCCTTTCAAAGGCGTTGGAGAGCATTTGTGTTGGCGATTTTTTCCTTGATCGGTTTGTCCCCGTGGAACTGTTTGTGTTCTTTGGGAAGGAGATGGTTACTGGAGGAATCTGTAAGGGTTTTGTCCCCCCGAATCGGCTGCCTTCAAGTAAACTGGGGTCTTGAGCTCCTACCACGTCCATCTCAAGCGTTTCGGGTACTATCTTCTTGACTAATGCACTGGAGCCCCAAAACACGAAGACGAAAAAGCAGGGGTAAAGCAACATGCGTTGCTTTACCGCACCCCTATACTTCCCATTCGCACTGGTAGGGTTGCCTGATCCCATTGCTAAATATATATATATATATAAATATATCATATTATTATTTATATATATTTATATATATATATATATATCTATATATATATATATATATATATATATAGATATATATATATTCTTATCACACTGGCCGATTCCCACCAAGGCAGGTGGCCCGTAAAAAAGAAAATCTTTACCATCATTCACACTCCATCACTGTCTTGCCAGAAGGGGGTTTACACTACAGTTTTTAAACTGAACATTAACACCCCCTCCTTCAGGTGAGGCGCTGTACTTCCCATCTCCAGGACTCCAAGTCCGGCCTCGCGGTTTCCTGAAACCCCTTATAAATGTTACTTTGCTCCACACTCAAACCGCACGTCAAGTATTAAATACCATTTGTCTCCATTCACTCTTATCAAACACGCTCACGCATGCCTGCTGGAAGTCCAAGCCCCCTCGCACACAAAACCTCCTTTACCCACCTTCTCCAACCTTTCCTAGGCCGACCCCTACCACGCCTTCCTTCCACTACAGAATGATTACAACCTGAAGTCTATTCTGTTTCGCTCCATTATCTTACATGTTCCGAACCACCTCAACAACCCCTTCTCAGCCCCTCTGGACAAACAGTTTTGGCAATCCGCACCTCCTCCTAACTTCCAAACTACGAATTCTATGCATTATATTCACACCACACAATTGCCTCAGACATGACTTTCCACTGCCTCCAGCCTTCTCCTCGCTGCAACATTCATACAGCTTCAACCCATATTAAGGCGTTTTGGTAAATCTATACTATCTTACATTCCCCTTTCTTTGCTCCAAGGACAAGTTCTTTGTCTCCACAGACTCCTAAGTGCACCACTACTCTTTTCCCCTCATCCAATTCTATGACTCACTCATCTTTCATAGACCCATCCGCTGACACGTCCACTCCAAATATCTGAATTACATTCACCTCCTCCATACTCTCTCCCTCCCATCTGATATTCAATTTTATACCTAATCTTTTTGTTATCCTCTAAACCGTACTCTTTATTGTATTCACCTTATTTTTTCTTTGCCCACCCTACCAAATTATCACCAATTCTGCAACTCTCTTATAATCTCTCAGTAGCACAGTTGTTCATCAGCAAAGAGCGCTTGACAACTCCCACTTTGAGTGTGATTCTTTATCTTTTAATCCACGCCTTTGCCAAGACCCTCGCATTTACTTCTCTTACAACCCCATCTATAAAATATATTTAAACAAAACCACGGTGACATCACACATCCTTGTCTAAGGCCTACTTTTACTGGGAAATAATTTCCCTCTTTCCTACATATCTAACTGAGCCTCACTATCTCGTTAAAAACTCTTCACTGCTTTCAGTAACCTCCTCCTACACCATACACTGCAAATCTGCCACATTGCCCCCCTATCCACCCTTGTCATACGCTTTTCCAATATCCATTAAATCATATACATATATATATGTCGTGCCGAATAATGTAAAAAAACTGGGTCAATTAGCAAGAACTCGTTTTAAAAATTAAGTCCTTTCTGAAATTTTCTCTATACGATTTAAAGATATTTTTTTCTTTAAATATTAATGTAAAAAAAAATTTTAATTTTGCACCAAAAAAAATCTTTAGAAAACTTACCTAACGTTATTATAACAAGAACAATTTATTTTAGCCTAACCCAACCAAATATATTTTAGATTTCTTTACAATAATTTAATACTTAGCAAACACAGTGAAATATATTTTTTTCGTTAGGTTCAGAATGATTTTGGCGAAATTATTGCATACACAAATTTTTGAACCAACTTCAGCAAGTTCTTTCTCGTGGTGCCAGGTCCAAATAACGTCAATAATTAGTTTCTCCACAGAAAAGAATCTTGTATTGCGTATTGTTTTGCGGTCCTGTTCTTAGCTCTCTCTTCGAAAAATGTCAGTATTTGTCTAGAATTGTAACATGGAACAAGATTCCTTCTGTGAAATGCCTGCTCCATCAAATGAGTCTCTATCCACAGTGATAGACAAATTATAAAAGTTGCCAAGGTTTGCCTTGTATTTGTCATGGTTCATCGTTCCCATCAACAATAAACAAGACCGTTCAGAGCCTTTAAGCAGTAAAACTACCCCAAAACATCTTCATAGGTGGGGTTTTGGCCGCTTTGGTGACTGTGTCCTTTCCGAAGTGCTTCATCTTTGCTCCGTATAACTACCACTGATCTGTACCATGTAGTCCAAAATGTGCCACTTCTGAAAATATACCTGTTCTCCATTCATCTGTCGTCCATCCTTTATGATCGAGTACTACTGCAGCAGTTTTTTTCTTCCATAGTAAACTGTGGAAAATGTCTGTACATGTTTTCAGGAAATACAGTAGTTGTATGTAAATAGATGGCCATTACTGTATTTAATAAAATTTTTGTTTTAAACAATGGGAAAAAATAATTATGCGCATGCGCAGAAGACTCGCCTTGTTGTTTTGAACTGGGACAATAACGTTAGTGAATAATGGGACAGAATTTTTCGTGCTCTAGAGGTTATAATTGGGCTGACATTCTCTCAATTAGGGGTGAAATTGTTGGTTGTGCTTCTGCGGACTTGAGGATATCAGGCGACTGGACAAGACAGCTCCAGGAACACTCATATAAGTCTTATGTTTGTAACTCCTGGCCAGTGTTATTTTCATAGAAAGACAGAGATGAGTGTGAGGTTTTCTGAGTATGATACACATTAATCTCAGTCCAAATCGGTTGAATGGATATTAAGATATTCTCCTTATGTTATGTAAATGTGTATATATATATAATCCTTTATTAATTTAATATACAGTCCACAAATTTATATATTTACCAGAATTCCTGGTGATACATATTCCATTTGTAATTAATAGGTCTAGAGCAACTTGTGGATATGACAGTTGTAGCTATCGAAGGGGGACATTTTTACGACCTAGGTGTCCCAAATTCCTACTTGTCTATGCAAATGATAAATAATAATTATCTTTGTTATTATTTACTGTTATGTACATAATGAGTTACATTCAGATAAATGTAATTTTCCACAATTTAATTTGCCCATTGGTCCTTCTTGAACCGGAGGTAATTAGTGAAGTCATTAATTAGTTAATTACTTAATAATTATATGTGAAATGACTGAAGGAGGTGAATGTTAAGTTCACAAATTTACTTAATATATAGTGGATAATAATTATTACAATATTTATTTGGATAACCCAAGTCAAGTATGAATAAAGATTACATTAATGTGTATAATATTAATTTTGCTATGCCAAATTCTGGCAAGGAGTTATATTAATTTGTATAATATTAATTTTGATAAGCCATGCCTGGTTAAAGGTTTGTATTAATGTATATTTAAAATTATACTATAATTTTCTTACATATGTAATTACTAAGCTCAAGTGTAGCTAACATTATTAATGTGTTATTTTAAAATTTTTTATTACAATTTTCTTACATGTAATTGCAAGCTCAAGTTGTGCTAGGATTTATTCTAAGGTACGTAGTATCAGTGTTGTAAGTTGTAATGAGTGTTATTAATTAAGTTGAATTTAATACATTGCATCATGGCTGAAAATGAGGAAAATTAATATAGAAGACAAGCATCTGGATAAGGGAAAGAATGCATCACTACAGGCTAGAAAAAGGTCACTGTAACCAAAGTCATATTAAATAAAGGCTTGGAATTAATGAACCAAGAACTGTTGAATACTGATGATTTAAAATGTATTTAGATGCTTTAGGGAAAAGATATGATTCATACAAATTATATTACAACAAATAGAGGAGATTTGTTAAGTTAAACTGTGTAGATGTGACTGAAGTAGATCTATGATTAATCCAGTATTATGAATTAGAGGGAAAAGATTCTTTCTTGTAAAAGTCAGGCCTTGAATAAATTAAAAATGTGCGGTAAAAACCAGGCTGTAATCAGTCTGATACAACAAATAATATGTCTTTGCCAAAACTCCCAGAATTATGTTTACCTGTATTTAATCAGGAAGAAAATTGGGAGGAGGTTTTGAGTCAATTTTTAAAGCAGCTGTGCATGATAGGGAGTGAATCTAGCCTGTGTATACTAAATTATTTTACCTTCAATGGACAGGTAAGGGAGATGTCACATACTCATTACAACCTTTCCCCAATGTAGATGACTCTTACAAGGAAGCAGTTGACTTTTGGAAGGTCACTTATGTGTAATAATAAAACAAAGCTTTGTTGATTAGTGAATATCATTGTTAATTAAAAATCTCAGATCACACTTACAAAGGTTACAGCAGTTAGTTAGAAGTTAAAAACTGAGAGCTTCTCAAACTTTAAGTAACAAATATAATCTGAAGAATTCAGACTGGTTATTAGTGCCATGGTACTGTATAAAATTAAGCTGTAAAACACTTGAATGAATCTGACAAATATTCAGAAAGGTTATTTTGGTCTGGAGGAAATAAGATAGGTCTACAAGAATTAATTGTGCAGTTGCAGACAGGCAACTAACTTCATTTTAAAGATGCAAAACCCATAATAACTCTGAGGTAATCTGTCAAGTTTCACAAGGGACAAATTATTCCAAAATGGTATTAAATTAAATCATATTTCATTTCCTAAAAAGAGTTACATAGGTACATATCAAAAGTAGCAGGAATCAGAAATATTGATTCTCCACAAGGTAAGAAGAATAAGTACCCTCCTAAGGTTACGCCCAGTTAATAAGAAACCAGTTCAAGAAAAGAGAGATTGTCTTTTCTGCAAGGGTACTCATTGTTCTAAGAATTGCAATGCATACATTCATGGAAATGATGAAGTTCAAGATTGGAAGAACTTGACAGATGTATCAGGTGTTTAAGGTAATCACAATGTAATAGGACATGACTGCCAAATTAAACAACGTTATCAATGTCACAAAGGGAAGACACCATTTTTTTTTCTTAGTTCATGTTGTAAGGGTCTATATGATAATGTTGATAATAATGATAATGTTGACAATCCTGAACAACAGTGGCTAATGTATAAAAAATTGCTGCTAATATCAATAATGATGGTTTTGCTGAAGTAGCCTTACCTGTGTTACAGGTAAAAAAATTGATGATAAAAGGCATAAATAAATCAAAAAATGTAAAGGCATTATTGGACCAGGATCCCAGCGTTCTTTCATATTAAAAACGTAAATTGGTCTTGATGGTATGAAGTACAGGATGGGAGATCCACAACTTTTAAAATTATCTTGGTTTTCTCTCGGATAAACGGTCTCAATTTGTATGACACTGTTTATGTAAACTGTCAGGTTGGAGCAATGAGAAAAAAGTGTTAATGCACTATTGTAGATAGGAGTTCAGTGGGAAATTATCTACAGTAGGCTTGTAAGCTACAGAAAGACTTTCACATAATGTAAAATTTAAGCACCTTCTGGTGTAAGTGATGATTCTGTAGGCCCAATATATATGTTGATAGGTATGACTATTATGCCTCCTTTGAAAGGGTATATGGTAATAGAAATGTGGTGTTACCTTTTAATGACTGCAGGAGGCCAGTAATGTATGGTAGGATTCCCCGTAATAATAATTCATGACTAGAGGAAACTACAAATACCATAACTGTGTCTTATCATGAAATCGTACCCAGTAGTATAATTCTTCAATAGAGGAGGGTGTTGAGCCAGTGCATAAATTGTGGGAATTAGGACAGCAATGGAATAAATGTAAAATGAAGAAAGTCCAGACGTTCTTTTACTCAGGAACAATACCTGAGAGGATGTAAAAATTTGAAATATGGACAATCATTGGGTACGACTTCCGTGGAGACGAACCATCCAGAATTGCCACACTAATTACAGAATGGCATATGGACAGTTAAGGCCTCAAGCTCCTCGAAACTGAGTAAGGACACCAGAATTGTTACTGCCTGAATGATATATTTGCTGAGCAGTTTTTTATTTAATAAATTTAAGAAGAGGTAACCTCCTCTGAGAAGCCAAAATTTATGGTCACTAATTGCCACATCACGGAGTGAAGAAGATTCTAAGATCACTCAATTTGAGGATTGTTGAATTGTTAGTGACAGGAGTAGTAACCAAACTGTCTTAGTTTAATGACTGTTGATGACAGGTTTCCGTCATTGACGGAAAAATTAGGGAGTTATCTTATTAAATTTTCAGAGTTTTTGAAGCACTATGCCTTTTCGGCTGACATAAAGTAAAAGCTTTCCTAAGAGTGGGTTTACAAGAGGTTGACGGGATTGTACTCGCCTTTCTTATGGCCTGAGATCCTAGTGACCCACTTAGCCCTCTGAAACCCTTTCGCTTTAGGAGTGTATTAATATGGTGCTACATCCAGTCCGTTCCTACTTCAGCCGACGATAAAAATGCACACATTACTAACCGTATGGGACGTCCATTGAGTAAAAGTAATGAGCAAACAATTTTATGTGGACAATTTCCTGGGTGTGACGTCAATGAAGAGGAACTGTTAATGGACTTATGGAGGGCTAATAAAATAATGCAAAGTGCAAAATATGCCTCTCGAGGGAATGGCAATAGTAATTCGTCCAAATGAAAGAACCATAATAAGTAAAGATTTCCTGAGATGAAGTACCAAAATGTAGTTAATGTATTGGGTTTAACTTGGGATACTGAGAGAGGTTTGTTTAATGTTAAAACCTAATAATTACAGTATGCCAATAAATTAACTATAGAGAGTTTTGCCTTGCTGATGTTTCCATGTTTTGATCCACTAGGTTTAGTGTCATCCCATACTATAAGAGGGAAATTATTAATACAGGAAGGCATGGAAACTTAAATGTGCTTGCGATGAATTCTAACCTGGAGGAATTTCATTAACAGGTGGAATGAATTAATTGGCGATTATGAGGAAAATTCCAATGTTGGAAGTTCCCACCCAGGTGGCCAATCCAAATGGGAAACTGTACCTCCACATTTTTTTGATGTTTCCACGTTGTGTGAGGGCCATATGGAGCAGCAGTTGTTTGTTTACCTTCAATGTAATAGTGTTATTCTCTTGTTATGTTAAGAGCATTAAAGTGTCTCAGTTACATCACGTACCTTACCTCAGTTGGAATTAAACAGCCATTTGTGTAGGTGTCAAATTAGTAATTTTATAAGAAATAAGGTTGCAGGAGATAAATATTAGTGTCACTGAAATTGGTCTGATAATGAGGTATCCTTTAAATATGGATTAGAATGGAAACCAGTAAAATTGTGTAATACAAAAGAGTACTGAAATTATTCAGATGCCAAAGAGAAATGTATACTAGTTTGGTCAGCATATGTTAACATTTAATCATATACCTTGTGTCGGTGAATCCAGGTGATTTCTTGTCTCGAGGTTTACCTTAATTGCTAAATTTGTAAAATGCCTGTATCATGTTTTTTAAAGGACCGAAACTGGTTGGTAAATATAGCTAATTCTTTATTTTCCCCAGCCTGTACAAAAGGCGTATATGTCCTGTTGGAAATTACTGTGACCACGCTCCAATAGTTTTGTCCTTCATTTAGCCATCAATATAAATAGGCTATTCCTCTTTACCCAAAATAATCAATGTAAACTAGTTGGTGTTTTAAATTTTCTAAACAGATAAGTTTTCACATCTCTTGAATATTTTGGAATAAAGAGGGTACAAGAAGACATTATATGAATTAGATTAAATTGATGATGAAAGAAAAATTGTGAGAGGTTCCATAATCGAGAAATTGGGGCTGTTATTAGAGAACAAGGTAATTAGTGCAGAGGTAGGTTACAAAAAATGCTGTATTGGGTGATTATGCTAAACACCTATCTTACTGCCCAAAACTATCATCTACCAAATTTAATGTTCTAAATGCACATAAAAATTAATGCATTCGGTGCGGGTACACATACTTAAAATTGTATTAGGGAGACTTTCTGGATTTCCACCAAGGCGACATAGTGTAAAAAGGGTGATTAAATCTTGTGTAATATGTCTTGCCGTTGTGGGGATGCCAGATCCTATATATTCTCCCAAGTTCTCCACAATTGTCAAATGAGCAATTTGAGTCGTTTAGCAACGAACTCCACCCGGCCGCAGTGTGGAAAAATTACTGTTTATATTTTCCAGAAATACAGTAATTATATGTAAATAGATGGCCATACTGTATTTAATAAAATTTATGTTATAAACAATGGGAATAAATTATGCGCCTGCGCAGAAGAGACTCGCCATTGTTGTTTGAACTGGACACTAACGTTAGTGAATAATGGGAAGAATTTTTACCATGATGCTGCCCTCTAGAGCGTTAAAATTTGGGGCTGACATCTCTCAAATAGGAGGCGAAATTGTTGTATGTGCATTCCTGCATAACTTAAGATATCAGGCGACTGGACAAGACAGCTCTAGGAACCTCAGATAAGTCTTATGTTGTAACTCTGGCCAGTGTTATTTTTAAAGATAGGCAGTGAGGTTTTCTGAGTATGATACACATTAATCTCCAGTCAAATTGGTGAGTGATATTAAGATATTCTCTTATGTTATGTAAAATGTGTTATTATTATATATATATATATGCAAAACAACCACTCTGAAAGAATAGAGA
This sequence comes from Cherax quadricarinatus, assembly GCF_026875155.1. NCBI lineage: Eukaryota > Metazoa > Arthropoda > Malacostraca > Decapoda > Parastacidae > Cherax > Cherax quadricarinatus. The sequence continues at coordinate 36,461,589 of NC_069439.1, read as the reverse complement.
AATTCCAAGCGCTTTCGTGACTACTCACATTATCAAGGAACTATGAAAGTGAAGCATCCAAGGAAGCTATATAAGGGGCTATGTATCACCAGGAATTCTGGTAAATATATAAATTTGTGGTGACTGGTATATTAATTAATAAAAAGGAGATTATATATATATATATTATATATATATATATATATATATATTATATATATATATATATATATATATATATATATATATATATATTATATATATACTATATTTATAATATTTATATATATATATATATATATATATATATTATATTATAATATGCAATAAGAATCACAGTAAACGGTGATTTAAAATATGCAAAACAACACTCTGAAAAGAATAGAGAAATTCCAAGCGCTTTCGTGGACTACTCACATTATCAAGGAGGATTCACGAAAGCGCTTGGAATTTCTTATTCTTTCAGATGTTTTTTGCATATATATATATGTTATATAAATATTATAATATATAATATATATATAATATATATAAATATATAAAATATAAAATAAATATATATATATATATATAAATATAATAAATAACCCCTTTTTTAAATTTTAATATACAGTCCACAAATTTATATATTACCAAATTTCCCGGGTGATAAAATTTTTCATTTGTAATTAATACTAGAGCAATTTGTGGATAACAGTTGAAGGATAAAAGGGAGACATTTTGCGACCGGTGTCCCAAATTCCTACTTGCCATTTAATTGAAAATAAATTTTTTTATCATTTACGAAATGTAAAATGATTACTTTCAGAAAAATGAAATTTTTCCAGAGTAAAGTCAATATTATTTTCTGTACCGCTATTGGCAGTTTTGCCAACTTAAAGGGACCCTTCGTTAAACATTTGAAGAATAAACTTTTATGTCAACGACGTCAAATCTCTCTCTAGATTTTTTTGGTTTTTTTTGGGATCCTTCACGCTGTTTTTTAGGGAAAACCGCGTCATCCGAGGTTTTTTGTCTTTCGTTTCTTCAAACATCACTACGGGGGGAAAAAGACACTTGGTACAGTTAAGACTTTTATTAAAGGAAACGTATCGCCAGATTGGCTTCTTCAGGAGAAGAAGAATCAGTCAAAAACCAACTTTTAAACAAGACAAAGGCATCTTTTGTTATCTGCGCACCCAACTTTTTTATCGACACTGGTAAAGCGAAAAAAAAAAAAAAAGTTGGCCCTAATTATGGTGTGGAACTATGACACTTAAGACAATCTTAAGCATTCGATAGGAACCAGTTTAAAGGGTTATGTACAGTGACCTAAATTATAAAAAGTCAAGTTGAATTATCCAAATAAATTTATTAAAATAAACGTTTATCGTGAATTAATTGTTAATTCAAAAGTTCTCTTTCCTGCCAAGGAACCAGGACTCTGACTTCCATAAATTTGCAGTTTTTATTCAAGCATGTATGTGTTGAATATTGCTTTTGATTTCTAAGCTTTTCATGTCTAATTTGTTGTGTTACCCAAAACATTAAGGTTTGCCAGTCCGTCCCGGGTAAGAAAAGTTGCACCAAATAATACAATGTTGGGGGAAATTTTTTTGATCAAATCTTTTAACCGTTCGTGAATTTTTAAAAACTCTTGTTTTTTGAATTTTTTGGGGGCTTTCCAGCGGGACGGGAAAATTTTTTTCTTTTAAAAGGGGGAAAATTTTAGAAGGAATTTAAAGTTCACTTATTTTTTCACTTAAAAATTTTAATAGACTGGGCAAAAGCTTTAAAGGTCCAGTTAAAGCGTGTTCAAACCATATCTTCAGCCAAAAGACACAAGATGTATCTACATTCGAACACCAGCTTCACGGGCTGAATATCTTTCAACAGATTAGTTCAAGTAGTCCCAATGAATCATGCAATTTTTTGTCAGGATTATTCAACGACAGAATTGTTAAAAATGTAAAAAGCTTTTTCGGAGTCATTTTTTTAGAAATGATTCAGCTGGGAATTGCCCAAAAATGATTCAACTGTCATAATTCCCAGCCATAAAATTTATCAGTAATGATTCAGTTGTAATTTTTATTATAATGTTTTGATGTAAATTTATTAGTAATGATTCAACTGTAAGATTTTTTAGTAATAATTCAGCTGTAATATTTATCAGGAAAGATTCAGGCTTTTTGCTTATCATAATGAACAGCTTAAAATTTATCATAGTGTTTTGCCCTAAGATTTCAGTAAGATTCAGCAATAAGTCTGTCATAATGTTTTACTGTAAAATTTATCAGTAATGATTAAAACCTATATTTATCAGCAATGTTTGGGGTGAACGTCTCTCACTATGAAAGATAACTATTTAACTGTAATTGTGTTAACCCAATAATTTACTTATTGCTCCGTTTAATCTTGCAGCTTCTTTCGTTAGCACAAAATAAATACTGTTTTTTAAAGCAATTGCTTTATTTAGAAAGGGAAATTCTTCATTTATGGTTATTGCAGGCTAAGTGTTAACCAGAATAATATCATTGACAAATAACAAAAAATAATACTAAAAGAGTAAAGATTTTTTGTGGCATTTATGGATTGGAAAAGGCTATGATAGTGGGATAGGGGGGCAATTTGGGGACTGTTGCAAATGAAAAATGGAGGTTTGGTTATTGAAAGCGGTGAAAAGTTTTTTACGAGGATAGTGAGGGTCAGGTTTGGTATGTAGGAAGGGGGGGCGATTATTTTCCAACAAAAGCAAGGGCCTTTGACGGGGTGGGTTCACCATAATTGTTAAATATATGATAGATGGGGTTGTAAGAGAATGAAAGCTTGGTGTTGGGGAAAGGGTGGGGTTAAAACATAAAAAAATTAACATAAACTGGGAGGTGTCACAGTTGCTCTTTGCTGATGACACTGTGCTTTTTGGAGATTCTGAAGAGAAGTTGCAGAGGGTTGGGGGATGATTTTTTTTAGGGTAGTAAAAAAAGGAAGTTTAAAGGAATATAGGAAAGAGAAAAAGGTAAGAGGATAGCAATAAAATTTTGGTGACGGAAAAATTGGATACCAGATTGAAGGGAGAGAGTATGGAGGAGGTGAAAAGGGGGTTTAGATATTTGTGGTGGGGACGTGCAGCAGAGAATCAAGGATGAGGTGAATAATAAACTGACGAAGGGAAAAGGGGAGTGGGGGCACTGAGGGGTCGTAGGGGGGGAAAAAACTTCATCCATGAAAGCAAAGAGGGAATGTTGGAGTAAGTTAACAAAGCTCTTGATGGGGGGGTGAATTTGCAACAAGGAGAAGGCTGGAGGGAGTGGAGTGATGTCGGGGCAAAGTATGGTGTGAAAAAGTAAGCAGGAACCATAGTTTTGGAGATTAGGAGGGGGGTGGATTACAAAACTATTATCGAGAGGACTGAGGAGGGGTTTTTTTTTACTTTTAAACCTGTTGGGAGGGAGGGAAAAACATTTTTGAAGGGATTCAAGGAAACCCGCGACTGGAATTTAGTGCTGGGGAGGGGGGTACTGCCTGCCCTGAACAGAGGGTTAATGTTGCAGTTTTATAACTGTAGTGTAAGCACACCCCTAGAAGACAGTATGGGTGAATGATGAAAATTTTTGTTTTTTTCGGGCCACCCTGCCGGTCGGGGAAAAGATCAATGGTTTACTGAACAAAAAAAAAATTGGGAAAAATAATAATAATAATAACAATAATAATAATAATAAAAAAAAAAAATAATAAAATAATAATAAAAATAATAATAATAAATTTTAAAAAAAATAAAAAAATAATAATAATAATAATAATAAAAATAAAATAATAAATAATAAAGTAAATAATAAAAATAAAATAAAATAATAATATTAAAAGTAGTATGGGGCCCCGAGTGGCCCTCCTGAAAAGGTCCGGCTGGTGGCTCCTTTTTTCCCGAAGGCCCCTTTCCCCAGCGGGACTCCCCGTCCCGCG
>NC_069439.1:36424587-36457171 GCF_026875155.1 Cherax quadricarinatus | reverse complement strand
GGGGAAATGATTATTTGTTGTGGTAAATATAAATTTTATGTGGATACGAGGGGGATGGGTATGGAGAAGTTTTATTAAAATTTTTAGAAATTTAGGGGGAATGTGTATTACATTTAAGTTTTCAGTAAAAAGAATGGAAAAAAATTCTATCGAAATAGGAAAAATTGTGAATAAATTGGTAAGTGATGAGGGTTGTGGGTATTGTTGTAGAACTAGAGATACCAAAAAAGATGTTATAAGTGGGTTGTTGTTGTGAATGATGTGGGTTGTGGGGTGAAGTGGGCTGTTGGTGTTGTGGGCTGTGGGTGTTGTTGTCGAACTAGTGATTCCGAAAAAGTGGTTATATGTTGTGGGTTGTTGTTGTGGGTGATGTGGGTTGTGGGTGTTGTGGGTTGTGGGCGTTGTTGTCGAACTAGAGATACTGAAAAAGTGGTGATTCTGTTGTAAGTGTTCGTGTGTGTTTGGTTTGTGTTCATGTCTTTTTACGCTCATGTTATATCTTAATTGGAGGTGAGTGTACTCATAGAAATTGGTAATCGTGTTGGTTATAGTGATTTGAGGGGATTTGTGTGAAAATGGGTGTTAGTCTGTGATTTTGGTGGTGTTTTGACTGTATTTAGTGGAGTTTTAGTAGTATTTAGTGGTGCATTTGGGAGTACTTAAATGGTGTTTGAGACTATTCAAAGGTGTTTTTGAAGGTGTTCAAATGATGTGCAAGAGTATTTATGAAGGTGTTCTGGGAGTATTTAGTGGTTATTTTGGCTGAGTTCAATGATTTTTTTTTTGGAGTATTCAAAGGTAATTGATGGTGTTTTTGGTGTTGTTCAAAGTAAAGTGGTGTATGTGTGGTGTGGGGGGGGGAGGGTATTAGCTTCGTAATATGTGAAATTGTGACTAGTGAATTTATCGAAAAGTGGTTATAAGTTGTAAGTGTTGTGGTGACTTTTTCTGATGAAATTAGTTTTTTTTTAAAACGAGAAAAATTGTTGGTTATGAGTGAAAATTGTGTGTTGTTGTGAGATGTTGGTTGGAGAGTGAGGGTTTGGTAGGGTGGGGAGAAGGGGTAAAGAGAGAAGGTTACTTCGTGGGGAGTGACCTGAGATGTTATCTGAGATCGGTCAAATAAGATTTGCCAGACTTTTTCTGATGAAATAGTTTAAACGAGAAAAATATCTAGACTTGAGGAGAGTGAATCTTTTGTTGTATTTTGTAAAGAAATTGTGGAATGTTGTGGGTATTAACGAAAAAAATGTGAAATTATTTGGGTTATCCTGGGTTAAGAGTGAAAATGTGTAATGATTACCCTATGTTGTATATGAAATGTGTAATATTGAGATGGTGATGAAGAAGATCCAGAACAAAATTCACAGAATTTTTTCAAGAGAAAAAGAATTACTCTATGTTGATTTTAGTCAATGAATTGTATCTTTTTTTCAATGAATTTGTTTTTTTTGTTGTTTACCAAAAAATGTGTATGAAATGCATTGGTTTTTTTAAAAAAAAAAAAAATATTGTGTATTATTTTTAACCTGCTTTTTAGTTAATGTTTAGTCGAAAAGATTACCCTGTTGTGTGAGGTCTCACGGACACCCACTGAGCCTGATTTAAACACGGTGGGGTGATGTCACTTGTTTACCTGTGTAAGAGAAGTCCCTCCCCCATTGGGGATTCCCCTTTGAGTTTACCCCCAGAGGGGGGGAATCCAAAATCTTGATAAGGTATGGAGTCTTTGTATTATTTGATTCGAAAAAAAAACTTGACCCGAGGGATGGAGATCAAAAGGGAAAATAAAACAAAAAAAAAAAAATAAAAAAAAAATTTGGGATGGGAAATGAGTGGGGGGAGGGGTACCCTGGGGGAAAACCCAAAAAATTTGATCCCAGGGGGGATGGAGAGCACAGAAATGAAAATTCAAAAAAAAAAAATCGATAAAATCGGGAATAAAAAAATTTGGGGGGGGGGGGGGGCGATCCCGGGCGATGCTGCAAAGGGCTGCAAAAGGGTGGGCAAGCGTGCAGGCGGCGGGCGCTGCGCGGGGGGGGTATTGTGGGGGGTTTTTAAGGGAGGAGGGGGTGGGGGGTTAGGGCGAGGTGATTGAGGGTGAGGTCAAGGTGGTCGAGGGTGAGGTCAAGATGGTCGAGGGTGAGGTCAAGGTGGTCGAGGGTGAGGTCAAGGTCGCGGGTCGGCGCAGACGGGCTGGCACTTGGGTGGGGGCACGGGCACGCGGGCACGGAAGGAGTCCGCTCAGGAAAGGGAGCCTCTCAGGAAAAGGAGCCATCAGCCGCAGACCTTTTCAGGAGGAGCCACTCAGCCGCCTCCAGTACTACTATTATTTATTATTATTTATTATTATTTATTATTATTACTATATTATTATTATTATTATTATTATTTATTATTATTATATATTATTATTATTATTTTTTATTAATATATTATTATTATTATTATTATTATTGTTATTATTATTATTATTCTTTTATTATTATTATTTTATTGTTATTATTATTATTATTATTACCATTATTATTTTTGTTCAGTAACACATTGATCATTTCCGACCAAGGCAGGGTGGCCCGAAAAACAAAAACTTTCATCATTCACTCCATCACTGTCTTGCTAGAGGTGTGCTTACACTACAGTTATAAAACTGCAACATTAACACCTCTGCTTCAGAGTGCAGGCACTGTACTTCCCATCTCCAGCACTCAATTCCAGTCTGCTGGTTTCCTTGAATCCCTTCATAAATGTTTCATTGCTCACACTCCAACAGGATTTCAAGTACTAAAAACCCCTCCTCAGTCCTCTCGATAATAGTTTTAGTAATCACACACCTCCTCCTAATCTCCAAACTATGGATTCTCTGCATTACATTCACACCATACATTGCCCTCAGACATGACATCTCCACTGCCTCCAGCCTTCTCCTTGTTGCAACATTCACCACCCATACAAGAGCATTGATATAACTATACTCTCATACATTCCCCTCTTTGCTTTCATGGATGAAGTTCTTTACCTCCACAGACTCCTCAGTGCACCACTCACCTTTTTCCCTTCGTCAGTTCTATTATTCACCTCATCCTTCATAGATTCATCTGCTGACACGTCCATCACAATATCTAAACACTTCACCTCCTCCATACTCTCTCCCTTCAATCTGGTATCCAATATTCCGTCACCTAATTTTATTGCTATCCTCATTACCTTTCTCTTTCCTATATTCACTTTCAACTTCCTTCTTTTACATACCCTACAAAAATCATCCACCAACCTCTGCAACTTCTCTTCAGAATCTCCAAAAAGCACAGTGTCATCAGCAAAGAGCAACTGTGACACCTCCCAGTTTATGTTAATTTTTTTATGTTTTAACCCCACACCTCTTGCCAACATCCAAGCATTCACTTCTCTTACAACCCCATCTATACATATATTTAACAATTATGGTGACATCACACATCCTTGTCTAAGGCCTGCTTTTGTTGGGAAATAATCGCCCTCTCTCCTACATACGCTAACCTGAGCCTCACTATCCTCGTAAAAACTTTTCACCGCTTTCAATAACCTACCTCCTATTCCATACATTTGCAACATGTGCCACATTGCCCACCTATCCACACTATCATATGCCTTTTCCAAATCCATAAATGCCACAAAAAGTCTTTACTCTTATCTAGTATTATTATTATTGTTATTATTGTCAATGATATTATTCTGGTTAACACTTAGCCTGCAATAACCATAAAATAGAAGAACTACCTTCTAAATAAATGCAATTGCTTTAAGAAACATGTATTTACTTTGTGCTAACGAAAGAAGCTGCAAGATTAAAACAGAGAGCAAGTAAGTAATATTATTCAGGTATACACAATTACAGTTAAATAGATTATCATTCTTTGTAGAGAGAGCGTTCACTCCATCATTGCTAAAAAAATTTCATGGGTTTTAAAACAAAAATGTTTAAAATCTTACGCTAAATCATTACTGACAGATCTTATTGCTAAATTTTAGGGATAAATCTTAGGGCAAAAATCACTCTGTTTAAATTTTACGCGGGATCATTCTGATAAGTCTTTAAGCCTAAAATAAATTCCTGTTTAAATATTACGGGCGGGGAATTTTTTATAAAAAAATTTTTACAGTTAAATCTTACTAAAAAAATTTTTAAATCTAAATAAATTTGAAAAAAAATTATTAAAAAACTGAATCTTTCGGGTTTAAATTTTATGGCGGGGTTTTACTGAAAAGTTGAATCATTTTTGGGAAAATTTCTCACAGCTGAATCATTTTTTAAAAAAGGACCCCCAAAAATCGCAGTTTTACATTTGCAAAACATTTGTCGGGTTGAATAATCACTGAAAAAACTTGCTAAATTCTTTGGGTGGCTTTTTGGAAAATAATCTGTTGAAAATTTTAAAGCCCGTGAAGTGGTATTTCAGATATGTAGATGAATCTTGTGTTTTTGGGGCTAAAAGGATAGGGGTTTTGAACACGTTTTAAAACCTGGATTTAAAGCTTTTGCCCATTTCTATTAAATTCAATGTGAAGAAAAAAAGTGAATTTTTAAACTTCCTTTTCAATTCTCCATTAAATGAAAATTTCCCTGTCCTGCTAAAATCCCCTTAAAAATATTCACAAAAAAGTAGTTTTTAAAAATTCACGAAGGGTTTAAAAAAGCATTTGATAAAAAAATTTCCCCTAAACCCTTGTATTTTTTGGCTGCAACTTATCTTACCTGGGACGGACTGGCAAACCTCTAGATGTTTGGGAAAACACAACAAAATTAGCTTAAAACAGCTTAGAAATCAAATGCAATATTCAGACAATACATGTTGCAATAACTCTGAAAATTGTTTGGGAAGTCGAGTCCGGGTTCCTTGGCGGGAAAAGAGATACTTTAAAATTTAAACCCAATTAAAAATCACGAAAAACGTTTATTTTAATAATTGTTTTGGGTTTAATTAAAACTTGATCTTTTAAAATTAAAGGCCCTTGTAAAAACCCTTAAGCTGGATTCCTATACGAATGCTTAAGTTTGTCTTAAGTGTATAGTTCCACCGGGTGAATTAGGGCCAAACTTTTTTTTTTTGCTTTACCAGTTTTTCTGATAAAAAATTTTTGGGGTGCAACGGTAAAAACAATAGTGCCTCTGTTTTTTTTAAGTAAGTCGGTTGTAGCCCTGACTTCTTTTAAAGTCTTAAAAGAAGCCAATCGTGGCGAAAAGGGTTTCCCTTTAAAAAAATGTCTTGAACTGTACAAAAGTTTTCTTTTTCCCAAACTCTAGTGTTTTTTGGGAAGAAAGGAAAAAAGACAACCCCTCAGGATGACGGGTTTTCAAAAGAAACAGGGGGAAGGATCCAAGAAAACCCCCAAAATTTCTGAGAGAGTTTTAAAGCGTCTGACATAAATGTTGATTTTTTAAACATGTTAAACAAAAGGCCCCTTTGGGAAGGGTTGGCAGAATGCCAGATACCCGGGTTTTAAGAAAATTTAATTTATTGACTCTTACTTGGAAAATTACTTTTATCTAAAAAGAAACTTATGACATTAAAAGTAAAGGATAAAGAAAAATTATTATTTATAAATTTAAATAGGCAATTTAAGGTTTTTGGGGGGACCCCCTAGGTCGAAAAAAATTGTCTCCCTTCGTTTACCTTAAAACTTTTCATATCCACAAGTTGCTTTTGCCCTTTAATTAAAAATGAAATATGTTTCACGGGAAATTTCGGGTTTTTTTTATAAAATTTGTGGACTGTTATTAAATTAAAAAAGGATTATTTTTTGATAATATATATTTTATATAATATATATATATTATTATATATATATATATATATATATTATTTTATATATATATATATATTTTTTTTTTTTTAATATATTTTTATTTAAATATTTAAAATATATGAAAAAACAACCCTCTAAAAGAATAGAGAAATTTCCCCAAGCGCTTTCGTAAATCCTTGATATTTGAGTAGTCACGAAAGCGCTTGGAATTTCTCTATTTTTTCAGAGGGGTTTGTTTTGCATTTTTTTAAAAATCCCCGGGTTTACTGGGGTTTTATTGCATATATTTATTTTAATATTTTTATATATATAATATAATAAATATAATAAATATATATATATATTTTTTATATATATATTTTTTTTATATATTTTATATAAAATTTTAATTTTTTTAATTTAAAAATACCAGTCACAAATTTATATTTTTTCCCGGGAATTCCTGGTGATACATACCCCCTTTTTAAAGCTTCGGGGAAATGCTTCACTTTCAAAGTTCCTTGATAATGGGGAGTAGTCACGAAAGCGCTTTGGAAATTTTCTATTCTTTCAGAGGTGGTTGTTTTTGAAATTTTTATATATATAATATATATACCCCATTTAATACTAAGGAGAATATCTTAAAACCCTCCCCAAATTTAAAGGGAGTTAAATGTGTTTTTAAAAATAAAGAAAACCTCACTGCCTATTTTAAAAAAATAAAAAGGGCCCCGGGGGTTACAACTAAGACTTATCTGGGGTTTTCCTAGAGCTGTCTTGTCCAGTCGCCTGATATTTAAGTTATGCAGGAATGCCCCATCCCAAAAATTTCCCTTTTTTGGGAGAGATGTCACCCCAATTTTTAAACCCTTAGAGCAGGGAAAAATTTTCCCCATTTTTTTCCTAACTTTTGTGCCCAGTTCAAAAACAAGGGGCGGTCTCTTTTGCGCAGGGCATAATTTTTTCCCCTTTGTTTATAACAAAAAATTTTTTTAAAATTTACAGTAGGGCCCACCCTATTTACATAAAATTCCCTGTATTTCTAAAAAATTTAAAAACAGTATTTTACACTGGGGCCCGGGGGGGAGTTCGTTGCTAAACGACTCAAAATTGTATTTGAAAAATTTTTGGAGAATTTGGGACAATAGGATTGGCACCCACAGGGGAAAATTTATTACACAGTTTAAAAATCCCCTTTTTTTACACTTTGTCGTCCTTGGGGAATCCAAAAAATTTTCCCCAAAAAATTACAATTTAAGGTATTTTGTACCCACAGGCAAAAAAAATTTTTTATGGGCATTTAAAAACAATTAAAATTTGGGTAGATGATGGTTTTTGGGCAGAAAGATAGGGTTTTTTCATAATCCCCCTTCAGAAATTTTGTAACCTCCCTCGAAACCTTAAATTACTTTGTTCTTTTAAATAACCCCCAATTTCTTATTAGGGAAACCCTTTTCCCAAAATTTTTTCTTTCCATTTTCAATTTAATCTTTTTTATATAAAATTTCCCTTCTTGACCCTCTTTATCCAATATTCAAGGTTGTGAAAACTTATTTTTTTTAAAAAAATTTTAAAACACCAACTTAGTTACATTAAAATTAGTTTGGGAAAAGAGGAATACCAAATTTATTTTTGAGGCAAAAAGGACAAACTATTGGAGCGTTGGGCCCACATTTAATTTAAAACAGGAGAAATATACCCCTTTTTTTACGGCTAATTGCTTTTTTTCCCCCCCCCGTTCGGCCCTTTTTAAAAAATGATCCCGCATTTACAAATTTAGAAAAGGTCCCCCCCGGGGCCCGGAAACACCTGGTTTTTTCCCAAGGTATATGTTTAAAAATTTTTAACTTTAATGCTGCCCCAAAAACTATTAAAACTTTTTTCTTGCATCTGTTTTTTTTTCGGGTGACTTTTTTTTGTATGTTACAAAAATTTTTATGTTTCCATTACTAACCCCAAGGGTAAGGATACCTATTATCGCCCCAAAATTACAGTGCCCTTTAAAAATTTTATCTCCGGGAAATTTTTTCTTATAAAATTAGTTTTTTTTGACCCCCTTACAAATTTGGCTTTTAAATTTCCCAAAACTGGGTAAGGAAAGTGATGAAATTGGAGACACTTTAGCCTTAAAACATAACAAGAAAAATTTAACACTATTAATTGAAGGTAAAAAAACTCCCTCCTTATGAAAATTTGGGAAAAAATCAAAAAAAAATGTGGATTTCCTTTTTTCCATTTGGAGGCCCGGGGCGTGGGAACCCCAAACTTTGGGAAAATTTTCTCATAATCCCCAAATTTAAATTCTTTTCCCCCCTTTTAAATGAATTCCTCGGGTTTAAAAATTTCTCGCAAGCACTTTTAAGTTTCCATGTTCCCTGTATTAAAAATTTTTCCCTCTTATAGTAAGGGTTAAACACTAAACCTAGTGGATCAAAACATTTGGAAATTTCAGAAACCCAAAACTCTCTTAGTTAATTTATTGGGGCCCCTTTTACTGTAATTATTGGGTTTTTTAAACATTAACAAACCTCTTCAGTACCCCAATTTTAAACCCAATACATTACTAAAATTTTGGGTTTACTTATCTCTGGGGGAAATCTTTTTATTTTGTCCTTTTAATTTGACGAATTCCCTATTCTTTCCCTCAGAGGCATATTTGCACTTTGCTTTTTTTTTTAGGCCCCCCAAATAAGTCATTAACAGTTCCTTTTCATTTGACGCCCAAAAACCCAGGAAAAATTTGTCCACATAAAATTGTTTGCCCTTTTAAATTTACTAATGGACCCCCCAAATACGTTTGGGGGGTTGTGCATTTTTTCGTCGTTTGAAGTGGGAAACGGACTGGTTTGTGCACCAAAAAATACATTTCCTTTAAAGCAAAAAAGGGTTTCAGAGGGGCAAAGGGGGGTCACTAGGATTTTTCCCCATAAGAAGCGAGTACAATCCCCGGGCAACCTCTTGTAAAACCCCCTTTAGGAAAGCTTTTTCTTATGTCAGCCCAAAGGCATAGTGTTCACTCTGAAATTTAATAAGTATCTCCTAATTTTTCCCTCAATGACGGACCTGCTAAACAGTCATTTTTAAAATATGTACAGTTTTGTTCTCTTTTTATACAATTTTATCAAACCCCATATGAGTGATCTAGAATCCTTCTTACTCCCTGGGTGTGGCAAATTGTGACCATTAAAAATTTTTGGGTTGCTCAGGATGGGACCTTTTTCTAAAATTTTTTTTAAATAATGCCTTTAGCAAATATATATTATAGGCAGGGTTAAAATTCTTTGGTTTTCTTACTCCGTTCGAGGAGGGTGAAACCCCTTTTTTCTGTCCTTTGCCATTCTGTAATTGTGGGGAATTTTGGGGGGGTTCAGTCTCCACGGGGAAAAGGGCGTACCCCAAAATTGTTTCCCCCTTCAAATTTTAATTTTTCAGGTTTTTGTTCCCGGGGTTAAAAAAATCGCTGGACTTTCTTCATTTACATTTATTCCCTTTGTGTTAAAATTTCCCCAAATTTTTGCACTGGTTTAACCCATCCCCTTTGAAGAAAATTTTACGGGGTTCGATTTCATGAGTAAGACCCCGTTTTGGTAATTTTTTAGTTTTTCCCCTAGTCATGAAAAAATTATTACGGGGAATCCCACCCTAATTACCTGGCCCCCTGCAGGGCTTTAAAAGGGAAACACCAAAATTTCTTTTTCCTCCCTTTTAAAAGGAGGCAAATTTTGTCACTACCCATCAAAATATTTATTGGGCCTACAGAATCTCACTTACCCGAAGGTGCAAATTTACATTATGTGGGAAAATTTTCTTTTAGCTTTTCTAAGCCCTCTGTGGTTTAAATTTTTTCTGGAACTCTATTTCAATTTGTGCTTTTAACCCCCGTTTTTCTCATTGCCCAACCTGACAGTTACATAAACATTTTCATACAAAATTTTGGGCCCTTTTTTCCCAGAGAAAACCAAATAATTTTTAAAAATTGTGGGATCTCCCATCTGTACTTCTAACCATCAAGGGTTTACGTTTTATGAAAGAAAAGCTGGGATCCCTGGGGGTTTTTTTTTTCCAAAAAAAAAATGGGATTTTTCTTTTTTGATTTTGCCTTTTATTAACCCAATTTTTTTCCCGTTAAAAACCCGGTTAAAGGGTACTTCAGCAAAAACCTCATTATTAATTTTAGCAGGGAATTTTTAAAATTTGCCACTGTTGTGTCAGGATTGTCAAAAATTTTTCATTATTATCCATTATAAAATAGGGCCCCTTTAAAATAAATTTATGGGGTCTTTCCCTTTTTGAAATTTATAAAGTTGTTTAAAATTTTGGGATGTCAGTCCTTTTTTTTGTGATTACCTAAAACCTGATACATCTGTCAAGTTTTCCCTTTTTTGAAAATTATCATTCCTTTAATTGTATGCATTGCAATTCTTAGAAAAAAAGAGTACCCTTTTCAAAAAAAGGGCAATTCTTTTTTTCTTTGGGCTTTGGGTTTTTTATTTTAACGGGCTCCCCTTAGGGGGTACTTATTCTTTTTTACCTTGTGGAGAATCTTTTTTTCTGATTCCTGCTACTTGGGTATGTACCCATGTAACTTTTTTAAAAGGGAAAAAGAAATTGATTTAAAACCATTGGGGGGAAAAATTTTCCCCTTTTTGAAACTTTACAGTACCTCAGAGTTATTATGGGGTTTTGGGGAATTTTTTTTTTAAAATGAGTTTTGTTGCCCGGTCTTTCAAATGCACAATTAATTTTGTAGACCTTGTTTATTTCCCAGACCAAAAAAAACCTTTTTTGATATTTTTTCGAGGGTTCAAATTTAAGTGTTTTACAGCTTAATTTTTTCTGTTTCCCTGGGGACTCAATAACCAGTCTGATTCTTTTTAGATTATAATTTTTTACCCTTAAAATTTTGAGGGAAAGCTCTCAGTTTAAAAATCTAAACTGCCCGTAAACCCTTTTTAAGTGTTAAACTGGGATTTTTAAAAATTAAAAAATGTTTTTTCCCAGATCAAAAAAGCTTTGGTTTTTTATTTCCATTTAAGGGGACCCTTAACAAGTCTAAATGCTTCCTTGTAAAAGGGGCATCTTTCATTTGGGGAAAAGGTTTTGGATGAGTAAGTGAGCATTTCCTCTTACCTGTCCCTTTTAGGTAAAAAAAATTTAGTTAACAGGTAATCCAAATCCCATCAAAGCACGCTGCTTTTAAAAAATTTACCCAAAAAATCCCCCCAATTTTTCCCGGATTTTAAAAAAGGTAAACAAATTCTGGGAGTTTTGGCCCAAAAACATTTTTTTTGTTGTATCAGAATGATTAAAAGCTGGTTTTTAAAATTTTATTTATTCAAGGCCTGACTTTTAAAGAAAAGAATTTTTTTCCTCTAATTCATAATATGATTAACAGAGATCTAATTCAGTTCATTACACAGTTTACTAAAAAAAATTTCCCTTTATATTTGTTTTTAATATAATTTGTAGGGAAACTTTTTCTATTCCCTAAAGCATCTATTACAATTTTTTAAATTTATCAAATTTTTCACGTTTCTTTGATTCATTAATTCCCGCACTTTTTATATGACTTGGTTAAAGCCTTTTCTAGCCTGTTGTGGGTGCTTTTTTTTCCTCTATTTTTCCAATGCTTGTTTCTTATTTTAAATTCCCCATTTTCGCCTGATGCAATGTATTAAAAATTTAACTTAATTAATAAACATCATTAAAAAAAACTTACAACACTGATCTTTTCTTACCTTTTAATAAAAACCTTGCTACACTTGAGTTTGCAATTACATGTAAAAAAATTGTAATTTTAAATTTTTTAAATTTCACATTAATAATGTTAGCTACACTTGGGGTTAGTAAAATTTCATATGTTTAAGGGAAAAATTTTAGTATAATTTTAAATATACATTAAAAACAAACCCTTTAACCCGGCCCTGGTTTTTCAAAATTAAAATTATACAAATTAAAATAACTCCTTGCCGAATTTGGCCCTAGCAAATAAATATTATACACATTAATGTTAAACTTATTCATACTTGACTTGGGTTTTCCCAAAAAAAATTTGTAATAATTTTTATCCCTATATAATTTTAAAAAAAATTTGTTTAACTTAACATTCACCCCTTCGTCCCTTTCCCAAAAATTTATTAAGTAAAATTTAAATAATTTAAAGGCTTCCAATAATTTCCCCCCGGTTTCAAGAAAGGCCCCAAAGGGCAAATTAAAAATTTTGGAAAAAATTTAATTTTTTACTGAATGTTAAAATCTTTTTGTACAAAAAAAGTAAAAAAAATTAAAAAAAGAAAATTATTATTTATCCCTTTTTCAAAAGAAAAGTAGGAAAATTTTGGGGCACCCAGGTCGTTAAAAATGTCCCCCCCGGAAAAGCAAAAAACTGTTAAAATCCCCCAAATTTTCTTAGACCTATTAATTAAAATTGGAAAATGTTTCCCAGGAAATTTTGGTAAATTTTAAAAAAATTTGTGGGGTGTATATTTAAAATTTTTTAAAGGATTATATATTTTACACATTTCCCTTTAAATAAGGGGGAATTTTCTTAATATCATTTTACCGATTTGATGGAATTTTAAAGTGGGATTTTTTACTCAAAAAAACCCCCCCTGTTTTTATGAAAATTAAAACTGGCCAGAGTTACAACATAAGACTTATCTGAGGTTCCTGGAGCTGTCTTGTCCAGTCGCCTGATATCTCAAGTTACGCAGGAATGCACATCCAACAATTTCACCTCCTATTTGAGAGATGTCAGCCCAATTTTAACCTCTAGAGCACGAAAAATTCTTCCCATTATTCACTAACGTTAGTGTCCAGTTCAAACAACAATGGCGAGTCTTCTGCGCAGGCGCATAATTTTTTCCCATTGTTTATAACATAAATTTTATTAAATACAGTATGGCCATCTATTTACATACAACTACTGTATTTCTGGAAAATATGTACAGTATTTTCCACAGTTACTATGAAGAAAAAACTGCTGCAGTAGGTACTCGATCATAAAGGATGGACGACAGATGAATGGAGAACAGGTATATTTTCAGATGTGGCACATTTTGACATACATGGGTACAGATCAGTGGTAGTTAGACGGAGCAAAGATGAAGCTCTTCGGAAAGGACACAGTCACCAAGCGCCAAAACACCCACCTATGAAGATGTTTTGGGGTAGTTTTACTGCTTACAGCTCTGAACGTCTTGTTATTGTTGATGGAACGATGAACCTTGACAAATACAAGGCAAACCTGGCAACTTTTATATTTGTCTATCACTGTGGATAGAGACTCATTTGATGGAGCAGGCATTTTCCAGAAGGATCTTGTTCCATGTTACAATTCTAGACAAATACTGACATTTTTCGAAGAGAGAGCTAAGAACAGGACCGCAAAACAATACGCAATACAAGATTCTTTTCTGTGGAGAAACTAATTATTGACGTTATTTGGACCTGGCACCACGAGAAAGAACTTGCTGAAATGTGTTCAAAAATTTGTGTATGCAATAATTTCGCCAAAATCATTCTGAACCTAACGAAAAAAATATATTTCACTGTGTTTGCTAAGTATTAAATTATTGTAAAGAAATCTAAAATATATTTGGTTGGGTTAGGCTAAAATAAATTGTTCTTGTTATAATAACGTTAGGTAAGTTTTCTAAGATTTTTTTTGGTGCAAAATTAAAATTTTTTACATTAATATTAATGAAAAAATATATCTTTAATCGTATAAGAGAAAATTTCAGAAAGGACTTAATTTTAAACGAGTTCTTGCTAATTGACCAGTTTTACATATTCGGCACGACATATATATATGTATATGGATTTATGGATTTGGAAAAGGCGTATGACAGGGTGGATAGGGGGGCAATGTGCAGATGTTGCAGGTGTATGGTGTAGGAGGTAGGTTACTGAAAGCAGTGAAGAGTTTTTACGAGGATAGTGAGGCTCAAGTTAGAGTATGTAGGAAAGGGGGAAATTATTTCCCAGTAAAAGTGGGCCTTAGACAAGGATGTGTGATGTCACCTTTGGTTGTTTAATATATTTATAGATGGGGTTGTAAGAGAAGTAAATGCGAGGGTCTTGGCAAGAGGCGTGGAGTTAAAAGAAAAAGAATCACACACAAAGTGGGAGTTGTCACAGCTGCTCTTTGCTGATGACACTGTGCTCTTGAGAGATTCTGAAGAGAAGTTGCAAAAGATTGGTGGATGAATTTGGTAGGGTGGGCAAAAGAAGAAAATTAAGGTGAATACAATAAAGAGTAAGGTTATGAGGATAACAAAAAGATTAGGTGATGAAAGATTGAATATCAGATTGGAGGGAGAGAGTATGGAGGAGGTGAATGTATTCAGATATTTGGGAGTGGACGTGTCAGCGGATGGGTCTATGAAAGATGAGGTGAATCATAGAATTGATGAGGGGAAAAAAAGTGAGTGGTGCCCCTTAGGAGTCTGTGGAGACAAAGAACTTTGTCCTTGGAGGCAAAGAGGGGAATGTATGAGAGTATAGTTTTTACCAACGCTCTTATATGGGTGTGAAGCATGGGTTGATGAATGTTGCAGCGAGGAGAAGGCTGGAGGCAGTGGAGATGTCATGTCTGAGGGGAATGTGTGGTGTGAATATAATGCAGAGAATTCGTAGTTTGGAAGTTAGGAGGAGGTGCGGGATTGCCAAAACTGTTGTCCAGAGGCTGAGGAAGGGTTGTTGAGGTGGTTTGGACATGTAGAGAGAATGGACGAAACAGATGACTTCAAGGGTTGTATCAGTCTGTAGTGGAAGGAAGGCGGGGTAGGGGTCGGCCTAGGAAAGTTGGAGAGAGGGGGTAAAGGAGGTTTTGTGTGCGAGGGGCTTGGACTTCCAGCAGGCATGCGTGAGGTGTTTGATAAGATGAATGGAACAAATGGTATTTATTACTTGACGTGCTGTTTGAGTGTGAGCAAAGTAACATTTTTGAAGGGGTTCGGGGAAAACCGGGCAGGCCGGACTTGAGTCCTGGAGATGGGAAGTACAGCCCCTGCACTCTAAAGGGGGGGGTGTTAAGTTGCGTTTAAAAAACTGTAGTGTAAAGCCCCCTTTTGGCAAGAAGTGATGGATAAATGATGGTGAAATTTTTTTCTTTTTCGGGCACCCTGCCGGGGGGGGAATGGGCCCAGTGTGATAAGAATATATATATATATATATATTTATATATATATATATTAAAATATATTATTAAAAATATATTTATAATATTATTTATATATAATATAATAGCAAGGGGATCAGGCAACCCTACCGTGCGAATGGGGGATAGGGGTGCGTAAGGCAACCATGTTGCTTTACCTGCTTTTCTGTCTTCGTGTTTTGGGTTTCCCGTGCATTATCAAGAAGATAGTACCCAACGCTTGGGAGGGTAGGGGCTCAAGACCCCCGGGTTTTTTGAAGCACGATTGGGGGGGCACCCCTTTCAATTCCTCAGAGACCAGTCCCCCCAAAGAACACAAACAGTCCCCCTGGGGCAAACCTCATGGGAAAAAAATCGCCAACACAATGCTCTCCAACGCCTCAGGAAAGGACAAAGCTCGTCTCCTGGCAGTGAAGGCACCACACTCAGGAGATTTCCTGTTTGCTGTTCCCAATTCCTTCTTGGGCACTCGACTAGACCCACAGGCCATTCGGATTGGTGTTGCTCTTCGCCTAGCCGCCCCCATCCTCACCGAACATAGGTGTATTTGCGGCAGGGCGACAGCTGATCAATTCGGACTTCATGGTCTCGTGTGTCACACAGCAGAAGAGAAGTATGCCAGGCATGAGGAGGTCAATGACATCATAAAGAGAAGCCTCGCCACAGCCCGTTGCCCAGCTCAACGGGAACCCCAAGTGCAGAGGTCTGACGGAAGTCTAAAGCGTCCTGATGGAGCCACTATGCTACCTTGGGAGGATGGAAAGCAGATTGCCTGGGACTACACATGTGCCGCCACATTGGCAGACACCTACTTGCCATACTCCGTAGTGGAAGGGGGTGGAGCTGCCAACCACAGGGAGACTCAGAAGATCCGCAAATATGAAGACCTTCCCCCTTGCTATAACTTCATCCCAATAGGGTCTTAGACCCTTGGAGCATGGGGTAAGTGTGCTCTAAAGTTCCTAATAGAGCTGGGTGAAAAGGTCATCATAGAATCAAAGGACCACAGGGCGACCAGCTTCCTCTTTCAGAGACTAAGTGTTGCGATCCAGAGAGGAAATGCCTGCAGCATTCTGGGCACGCGGCCCACCGCAGGGGAGCTGGACGAAGTATTCGAGATGTAGCTCTGAGTTACCTATGTTGTTTTACTTTGTATCATATTTTTGTGAATGTTTTGTCAATGTATTTTGTCTTTAAATAAAATATATATGTATAATATAGGGGGTGGTAGGAAAAAATTCTCAAACAGATTCAGGGAGAATCTTGAGTTTTCCCTGAAGCAAGTTTATTCTTTTCTTGAGGATGGGGTCCTATAACAGTTCTAGAGGTGGTAACCTTCCTATATTTTATATTATATATATTATATTATATATTATAATATTATATTTTATTATATATTATATATATATATATTTATATATATATTTATATATATAATATATATATATGTATATATATATATATATATATGTAATTTTATATATAATATTATATATATTTATATATAAAATATATATATTATATTTATATATATATATATATTTATTATATATATATATATATATATATATAAATATATATGTATATATATATATATATTATATATATATACATATATATATATATATACATATTATATATATATTATACATATATATATATATATATATATATATATATATATATATATATATTATATATATATTATATATATAATATATATATATATTATATATATATTTTATATTATATATGTATATATGTATATAATTTTGTATATATGTATATATATATATGTATATATACAGATGTCGTGCCGAATGGGCAGAATTTGCGATCTTGGCTTAAATAGCAACGCTAAATCTGGCCATATAGGACAAGCGAAATTTGTGTATGCAATAATTTCGCCAAAATCATTCTGAACCTAACGAAAAAATATATTTCACTGTGTTTGTTTAGAATTAAATTATTGTAAACAAATGTAAAATTATTTAGTTGGGTTAAGCTAAAAAAAATTTGGGTTCTTGTTATAATAAGGTTAGGTAAGTTTTCTAGTTTATTTTTGGTGCAAAATTAAATTTTTTTACATTAAAAATTTATGAAAACAATATATCTTTAAACGTATAAAGGAAAATTTTAGAAATGAATTAATTTTTAAAAAGAGTTCTTTCTAGTTGACCAGTTTTACATATTCCGCACGACTATATATATATTATATTTTATATATATATATATATTATATATATATAATATATATATATAATATTATATAATATATATATATATATATATATTTTTAATTATATATTCATCATCATCACACTGGCCGATTCCCACCAAGGCAGGGTGGCCCGAAAAAGAAAAACTTTCACCATCATTCACTCCATCACTCTCTTGCCAGAAGGGTGCTTTACACTACTGTTTTTAAACTGCAGCATTAACACCCCTCCTTCAGAGTGTAGGCACTGTACTTCCCATCTCCAGGACTCAAGTCCGGCCTGCCGGTTTCCCTGAACCCCTTCATAAATGTTACTTTGCTCACACTTCAACAGCACGTCAAGTATTAAAAACCATTTGTCTCCATTCACTCCTATCAAAAACGCTCACGCATGCCTGCTGGAAGTGCCGAATATGTAAAACTGGTCAATTAACAAGAACGCATTTAAAATTAAGTCCTTTCTAAAATTTTCTCTTATACATTTAAAGATATATTTTTTTCATTAATATTAATGTAAAAAATTTTAATTTTGCACTAAAAGAATCTTAGAAAATTTACCTAACCTTATTATAACAAGAACAATTTATTTTAGCCTAACCCAACTAAATATATTTTAGATTTGTTTATAATAAATTATTACTAAACAAACACAATGAAATATATTTTTTTTCGTTAGGTTCAGAATGATTTTGGCGCAATTATTGCATACACAAATTTTCACTTGTCCTATATGGCAAGATTAGCTTTGCTCTTTAAACCAAGATCGCAAGTTCTGCCTATTCGGCACGACATATATATATATATATATATATATATATATATATATTATATATATATTATATATATATATATATATATGTGTGTGTGTGTGTGTGTGTGTGTGGTGTGTGTGTGTGTGTGTGTGTGTGTGTGTGTGTGTGTGTGTGTGTGTGTGTGTGTGTGTGTGTGTGGTGCTGAAAAGGTAAAACTGGTCAGTTAGTAAGAACTCATATAAAAATAAGTCCTTTCTAAAATTTTCTCTCATACGTTTAGATATATATAGTTTTTTAATTTACGTTAAGGTAAAAATTAATAATTTTGTACCGAAAGAACCTTAGAAAGCATACCTAACCTTATTATAACAAGGGCAATTTAATTTAGCCTAATCCAGCTAAATATGCTTTAGATAAGTTTACAGTAATTTAATAATAAACAAACACAATGAAATATATTTTTCCCGTTACGATCAGAATGATTTTTGCGAAATTATTGCAAACGCAAATTATCGCATGCCTTAATCGGCATGAGCAGGACTATAATAAACTATGCACGATTAGGGTAACTACATCGATACCATGCCTCACCATTCCAGGGTAGGGTAGGTGCCTGAGCCCGAGCTTACAGCTCACAAGACTGTCATTCCCATTAGTCCCCTTGGCACGGGGATGGCAGACCAGAGAAGCCTAGCTTGTGGCTAGGCCTGGGGACAATTCGTCCCAAAGATGAGGAGGTACTTGTGCCTCCTCCCATGGGAGACTTGGGTCTCAGACACTCCCTAAAGAGGGAGCCAAGGCCGGGCCACCACTTAGAAAAGGCCCGGGCCGGGAGAATACCGGCGAATCTTTAATAATAAGTACACGTCACCACTGACGTGTACTTAACTCAGTGGTGACGTGTACTTAACTCTGTGAAGAAGTGTCTTGTGTGCTCTCCGTGGACTGAACCAAGATGCCATCCTTCGAGCAACTTTACCAGCAGCTTAAGGAAGAGTTGAGAGTAGTGAAGATGGAGATACGGCGATTGACTGAGGAAAACAAGATGATTCGTAGTAGTCCTCCTGTTTTGAGTCCTCAGGTCAAGAAGGGAACGTGGTTAGTGGCTGGACAGCATGGAACGAAATTCATGATCAAGAAGAATGGAAAGACAGAAATGACGAAGAAGAAAGAGACTGCTGTGGAAACATCTAATATATTCTCCGTGCTACCCGATGAATGTGAGTCGACTACTGTGAACGTCACGACGAACGACACCAAGGAAGGTAAGAATATTGTTGTTGTTGGTGATAGCCAGGTTAGATATGTGGATAGGGCGTTCTGCTTGAAGGACAGGAGTAGGAGACAGAGGGTTTGCTTTCCTGGGGCTGGGATGGAGGACATTGTTAGCCGGCTTGACAATATCATGAAAGGTAATGGGATCAATCCTATTATTTGCCTCAGTGCTGGAGGCAATGATGTGGGCAAGCGTAGAAGAGAGGATTTAGTTAGAATGTTCAAGACAGCTATAGCCATAATTAGGAAGAAGGAGGGTGCCCTGTTATATGTGGCAGTTTGCCAAGAAGAGATGTTGGTAATGAATGGTTGTCCAGAGCAATTGGTATTAATTGTTGGCTGGATAAACACTGTAAGGATATTGCAGTACCATTCATTGACAACTGGGACAACTTCTATGGCCGAAATGACATGTATGCCAGGGATGGGGTTCACTTATCCAGGGCAGGTGTGGGTTAGAGGTATGGGTTTAGAAATGATAAATAATGAGTATGGATATATTGACTTATGCTCTGATATTAAGAATCTTAATAGTAACTGTCACAGAATAACTCTGGGTAATGATAATTTCAGAAAATTTGTAAAAAGAAAGATGAATAGGAAAAAATGTGCAGAAGAATAAACATATGATGGTATATTATGCTAACAGTCGAAGTGCAAGAAATAAAATTAATGAACTACGTTTGGTAGCATGTGCTGGGAACTTCGATATCGTTGCATTAACTGAAACGTGGTATGATTTAAAGAGTCGGGATATGATTGCTGAGTGTAATATTCAAGGGTTTAAGTTGTTCCATGTGAATAGATGTAATGGGAAGAGGGGAGGAGATGCATTGTATGTTCGGGAAAATATTAATTGTTGCATAAAAACCGTATAAAAATAGATGGAACGGTAGCAGAATCTGTTTGGGTAGAGTTTGTAGAGGGTCAATTAAAACTAATTCTAGGTGTAATATACCGACCTCCTGGCTTGGATCACGATAGAGGGAGACTTCGTTGGGACGAAATTGTTAGGGTTTCTAGACAAAATAACATAGTGATAGTAGGGGACTTTAACTTTAGTCCAATTGACTGGAATTCTTTGACAGGTCATCTAGAGTCCAGTGACTTTATGGAAACAGTTCAGGACTGTTTTCTGAAGCAGTGCGTAACAAAGATTACCAGGGGTAATAATTTGCTAGCCCTAGTCTTGTAAACTAAAGAAACACTCGTAAATAATCTGGAGATCACTGAAGAGCTTGGCGCAAGTGATCACAAATCCATCACTTTCAGCATTAACTGGGAATGCAAGAATAATGATAATACAGTAAAAATCCCCGATTTCCGTTCTGCCGATTATAATGGACTTAGGGAATACCTGTCTTATCTTAATTAGGGTTATCTAGCTAATGATTTTATTGACGATGATCATACTTATGATTATGAAGGGATCTGCTTTTATGATTTTTTCTTAATAATGTACACAGTGCCCAGAGTATATACATTCCCCAGAGAGATATTAGGTCTAATAATAGGGAGCCCAAATGGGTTAACAATAGGCTAAAGCATCTATTAGAGGAGAAAAGGGGAATTTATAGGAGCATCGGAATAGGAGAGGTTAACCTTACTGACCAATGTATTCAGCTTAAAAGAAAAGTAAAAAAAGGAATTAGAAAGGCTAAACGTGACTATGAAATTAGAGTTGCTAATGAATCAAAGACTAATCCAAAGGGGTTCTTTCAAGTGTATAGGACGAAGGTGAAGGAAAAAGTAGGACCTCTGAAATCTGGGAATGGACAGCTGACGGATAATGAACTGGAAATGTGTTTCTTATTTAATGACTATATTTTGTCAGTTTTTACACAGGAAGAAGTAAATGAGATTCCAGTAATTAACAATTATTTAGTTCCTGATGAATTTAAATTAACTAATATTACTCTCACGAGGGACATGGTTATTAAACAGATAGACAAACTGAAACAAAATAAGTCCCCGGGACCCAATGAACTGTTTTCCAGGGTACTTAAGGAATGTAACAGTTCCAGATTTTCACTTAGCAGATTACAATGGGCTTAGAGAACACTTATCATCTGTTGACTGGGGTAACAAAGAGAAATATCAATATGACAGTTTTCTGAACACTATGCATGCTGCTCAAAGAACGTTTATCCTGTATAAAGAAATTAGATAAAATAGAAATTACCCAGAATGGATGAATGGATAAATATATATATACATGTATATATATATATATATATATATATATTTTATTATATATATATATTTATATATATATATATATTATATATATATATATATATATATATGTATTATATATTATATATATTTTATATATATATTTATATATATATATATATATATATATATATACATATATATATATATATATATATTTATATATAGTATATATATATATATATATATATATATATAGTATATATATATATATATATATGTCGTGCCGAATATGTAAAACTGGTCAATTAGCAAGAACTCAACTAAAATTAAGTCCTTTCTGAAAATTTCATTGATACGTTTAAAGATATATATTTTTCATTAATGTTGATGTAAAAATTTATAATTTTGCACCAGAAGGAACTTAGAAAACTTACCTAACCTTATTATAACAAGCGCGATTTATTTTAGCCTAACCCAACTAAATATATTTTAGATTTGTTTACAATAATTTAATACTAAACAAACACAGTGAAATATATTTTTGTCGTTAGGTTCAGAATGATTTTGGCGAAATTATTGCATACTCAAATTTTCACTTGTCCTATATGGCAAGATGAGCGTTGTATTTAAGCCAAGATCGCAAATTCTGCCTATTCGGCAGTCATATTATATATATATATATATATTATATAATTTATTATATATATTATATTTTATATATATTATATACTATATATATATATATATATATATATATATTATATATATATATATATATATATATATATATATATAATATGTCGTTCCGAATAAGTAAAACTGGTCAATTAGCAAGAATTATTTAAAATTAAGTTCATTCTAAAATTTTGTCTTATACTTTTAAAGATATATTTTTTTCATTAATGTTGATGTAAAAATTTATAATTTTACACCAAAAGAATCTTAGAAAACTTACCTAACCTTATTATAACAAGAACAATTTATTTTAGCTTAACCCAACTAAATATATTTTAGATTTGTTTACAATCATTTAATACT
Organism: Cherax quadricarinatus; assembly: GCF_026875155.1. Taxonomy (NCBI): domain Eukaryota; kingdom Metazoa; phylum Arthropoda; class Malacostraca; order Decapoda; family Parastacidae; genus Cherax; species Cherax quadricarinatus. Next base: position 36,434,784 of record NC_069439.1, on the reverse strand, counting down.
AAACAAACACAGTGAAATATAATTTTTTCGTTAGGTTCAGAATGATTTTGGCGAAATTATTGCATACACAAATTTTGACTTGTCCTATATGGCAAGATGAGCGTTGCTATTTAAGCCAAGATCGCAAGTTCTGCCTATTCGGCACGACGACATATATATATATATATATATTATATATATTATATATATATTATATTATTATTATATATATATATTACTATATATATATATAATATTATATATATATATATATATATATTTATATATATATATATACAATATATATATATAAAAGACTGTTGAGTAGACTTCAGGATGTCATGTTTATAGAGGGGCCACAGATTATATCAGATCACTTTCTAGTTGTAGCTACACTGAGAGTAAAAGGTGGATGGGATACAAGGAGAATAGAAGCATCAGGGAAGAGAGAGGTGAAGGTTTATAAACTAAAAGAGGAGGCAGTTAGGGTATAGATATAAACAGCTATTGGAGGATAGAAGGGCTAATGAGAGCATAGGCAGTGGGGTCGAAGAGGTATGGGGTCGGTTTAAAAATGTAGTGTTAGAGTGTTCAGCAGAAGTTTGTGGTTACAGGAAAGTGGGTGTGGGAGGGAAGAGGACCGATTGGTGGAATGATGATGTGAAGAGAGTAGTAAGGGAGAAAAAGTTAGCATATGAGATGTTTTTACAAAGTAGAAGTGATGCAAGGAGGGAAGAGTATATGGAGAAAAGGAGAGAGGTTAAGAGAGTGGTGAAGCAATATAAAAAGAGAGCAAATGAGAGAGTGGGTGAGATGTTATCAACAAATTTTGTTGAAAATAAGAAAAAGTTTTGGAGTGAGATTAACAAGTTAAGAAAGCCTAGAGAACAAATCGATTTGTCAGTTAAAAATAGGAGAGGAGAGTTATTAAATGGAGAGTTAGAGGTATTGGGAAGATGGAGGGAATATTTTGAGGAATTGTTAAATGTTGATGAAGATAGGGAAGCTGTGATTTCGTGTATAGGGCAAGGAGGAACAACATCTTGTAGGAGTGAGGAAGAGCCAGTTGTGAGTGTGGGGGAAGTTCGTGAGGCAGTAGGTAAAATGAAAGGGTGTAAGGCAGCCGGGATTGATGGGATAAAGATAGAAATGTTAAAAGCAGGTGGGGATATAGTTTTGGAGTGGTTGGTGCAATTATTTAATAAATGCATGGAAGAGGGTAAGGTACCTAGGGATTGGCAGAGAGCATGCATAGTTCCTTTGTATAAAGGCAAAGGGGATAAAAGAGAGTGCAAAAATTATAGGGGGATAAGTCTGTTGAGTATACCTGGCAAAGTGTATGGTAGAGTTATTATTGAAAGAATTAAGAGTAAGACGGAGAATTAGGATAGCAGATGAACAAGGAGGCTTTAGGAAAGGTAGGGGTGTGGGGCCCAGGTGTTTACAGTGAAACATATAAGTGAAAGTATTTTAAAAAGGCTAAAAAGGTTTTGTGGGATTTATGGATTTGGAAAGGGTATGAAGGGGGGGATAGGGGGGCAAAGTGGCAGAGTTACAGGGGGTTTTGGTGTAGGGGTGGTTACTGAAACAGTGAAGGTTTTTACGGGATAGTGAGGTCAAATTTGAGTATTTAGGAAAAGAGGGGAAAATTTCCCCGTAAAAAGTAGGCCTTAGCAGGGGTTGTGATGTCCCGGGGTTGTTTAATATTTTATGAGGGGGGTTGTAAGAGAATAAATGTGAGGGTCTTGGCAAGAGGGTGGAGTAAAAGATAAAGAATCACTCATATAAGTGGGTTTTTTACAGTTGCTCTTTCTGATGACATTTGTGCTTTTGGGGACATTCGAAGAAAGTTACAGAGTTTGGGTGGGAAAATTTGGGGTTGGTTGCAAAAGAAGAAATTGAAAGTGAATACGGGAAAAACATAATGTTATGAGGAAAAAACCCAAAAGTTTTGGGTGATGAAAGTTGGATATCAATTGGAGGAGAGAGTTGGGGGGTGAATGATTAATTTTTGGGGGAGTGGCGTGTCAGCGGAGGGTCTTTGAAAGATGGGTAAATCATGGAATTGATGGGGGGAAAAGGGTGAGGGGGTGCACTTGGAGACTGCAGAGACAAAGAACTTTGTCCTTGGAGGAAAAAGGGGGGGAATGTATGAGAGTATTGTTTTTACCAAACGCTCTATATGGGTTTAAAAGCAGGGGGATAATGTTGCAGCGAGAGAAGGCTGGGGCGTGGAGAGTCAGTCTGAGACAATTGGGGTGTAAATTTTAAATGCAGAGAATTCGTATTTTGGGAAGTTAGGAGGAGGTGCGGGATTCCCAAAAAACTGTTGTCCGGGGGCTGGGGAAAGGGTTTTTGAGGGGGTTCGGACATGGGGAAGAAGGAGCGAAACAAAATAACTTCAAGGTTCAGTCGTGGGGAAAGGAAGGGGGGTAGGGGGCGGCCTGGGAAAAGGTTGGAGGGAGGGGGAAAAGGGGAGGTTTTGTGTGCGAGGGGCTTGGATTCCACGGCATGCGTGAGCGTTTTGATAGGAGTGAATGGGGACAAATGGTTTTTAAAACTTGACGGCTGTTTGAGTGTGAGCAAAGTAACATTTTGAAGGGGGGCAGGGAAACCGGCAGGGGGACTTTTCCTGGAGAGGGGGTTCATGCCTGCACTCTGAAGGAGGGGTTAATGTTGCATTTTAAAAAATTTGTGTAAGCACCTTCTGGCAAGACAGTGAGGAGTGAATATGGTGAAATTTTTCTTTTTTTGGGGACCCCGCCTTGGGGGGAATGGGGCCCGGTGTTTAATAATAAAAATAATATATATATATATATATTAAAAAATATATATATATTATATATAATTTTAATATATATATTTTTATATAATATTATTTTTAAAATTTTTAAAATTTTATATATAATATATATATATAATATAATATTATATATATATTTATATTTTAATATATATTTATATATTATTAATATATTATATATTATATATATATATATAATTTATATTTAAATTTTATTAAAATTTATATATTAATTAAATTATATTTATAAAATATAAATATTATATAAAATAAAAATATATATAATATATATATATATATATTTTATAATTATGTTTTCACATTCTGTATGATCAGCCTCTACTCACCTAGTTTATAAGTTCGAGGGTTATAAGCTAGGTATGAAAAGTATGCCAGTTTTCATACCAAGACATTAATTTGTCCAAATCCTCTTGGAGTTCATTGGTATCCTCCTCTGAATCAGTTATTCGGCGTATTTTTTGCACCATCAGCAAATTTGCTTCTGTCACTTGTAATCCCTTCATCAAGGTCATTAATGCAAATTATGAACAAGAGAGGGCCTAAAACTGATCCTTGTGGAATGCCACTAGTGACTAATCCCCATTCGGATTTGATCCAATTAATGGTAACTCTCTGCTTTCTGTTGGTAAGCCGTGCCACTAGCCATGCTAGAACTTTACCTCCTATAATATGAGCTGCCACTTTTCCTAAGTCTCTTGTGAGGTACTTTATCAAAGGCATTACTGAAATCCAAATAAACAATATCATATTCTTTATTACTGTCTACTGCCTCAAATGCTTTAGTGAAGAACGTCAGTAAATTTGTCAGGCAGGAATGACCTCTCCTGAACCCATGCTGAGATTCATTAATCAAATTATGCTCTTCAAGAAGACTTCTAATAGTATCAGCTATAACTGATTCTAACAATTTGCCCATTATAGATGTCAAGCTTATTGGACGGTAATTTGATGGAATGGATTTATCCCCTGATTTATATATGGGAAAAACATTAGCCATCTTCCACATCTGTGGCACAACACCAGATTGGATGGACGCATTAAACACGTTTGTTAATGGCTGACTAAGTTCCAACTTGCATTCCTTAAGCACTCTTGAAAATAATTCATCGGGTCCCGGGGACTTTTTTTGCTTCAGTTTATTTGTTTGACAACCATTTCCCTCGTGACAGTAATATTTCTTAATTTGTTTTCTTTAGGAACTAAATAATTGTCACTTTCTGGGATATCATTTATGTCTTCCTGTGTAAAGACTGACTTGAAATAACCATTAAATAGAGAACACATTCCCTCTTCATTTTCAGTCAGCTGTATATCCCCATTTCTCAGCGGTTCCACTTTTTCCTTGACTGTTGTCCTACAGACTTCAAAGAACCTTTCTGGATTAGTTTTTGATTCATTAGCAACTTCAATTTCGTAGTCGCATTTAGCCTTTCTAATCCCCTTTTTAACTTCTCTCTGAAAATGAGCATATTGGTCAGTAAAGTTAACCTCTCCTCTTTTGAGGCGCCAATAAATTCATCTTTTCTTTTTCAATTGGTGGTGTAAGTTATTATTAATCTCTCTATTGTCATTGTTATTTGACCTAATTTTTCTCTGGGGAATTTATATACTCTGTGCACGTTGTGTATACAATTATTAAGAAAAAATCATATGCACAGATCCTTTCATTATCGCTAGTATGATCGCCGTCAACTAGCTAGATAACACCAATTGAGATTACACGGGTGTTCCCTAAGTCCATTATAATCCACAGAACGAAAACCCGACTTTTACCGAATTATCATTATTTTCGTACTTCCAGGTAACATTATAGGTAATAGATTTGTGATCACTTGCGCAAAGTTTTTCAGTGATTTCCCGATTATTTACATAGGTTTCTTTATTTAACAAAACCAAGTCAAGCAAATTATTACCTCTGGAAGGCTCATCTAAACACTGTTTCAGAAAGCAGTCCTCAACTACTTCCATAAAGTCACTGGACTCCAGATTACCAGCCAAAGAAGTCCAATCAATTTGACTAAAGTTAAAATCCCTTACTATCACTGCGTTACTGTGTCTAGAAACCCTACCAATTTCGCCCCAAAAAAGTCTCCCTCTATCGTTTTCTAAGCCAGGAAGACGATACATCACACCTAAAATAAGTTTTTCTTGACTTTCAAGAAATTGTACTTAAACAGATTCTGTTTCTAATCCATCTATTTTTATACTTGTTTTTATGCAACAATTTATATTTTCTCTTATAATGCAACTCAATTACTTTTCCCGTTTTATCTATCCACATGGAACAACTTAAATCCTTGACTATGACAATCAGCAATCGTATCCCGAGTCCTTAAATCACACCATGTTTTAGTTATTGCTATGTCATCAAAGTTCCCAGCATATGCTCGAATTCATAGTTTTATTTAATGTCTACCATAATATGGCTGAGAATCATATACACCGGAGAGAAGATGAACAAAAGTCTATAAAGTTTTGTATTTATGGCAGGATTTTATTATGAATAAGCTTCTATACGTATTTTGTGTGTCTGAAATATAGTAATAATTTTTAATAGAGGGACGTAAATGACGAGAAAATGGAAGTGAAAAACAGTTGAAATTTGTCCATTCCTTTCACAGGAATACGTATGAGCCAGTGTGACAGCCAGTGATTGAGATACCAGCAACAAACAATTCAATCACGTACGCCTTGCACATCAAGTGGGCTCTACCAGGCTCCACCCAGGATTTTGGAAATAAGATTTAACGTGAAAGCTCTCATAACAAAATATATATATATCTTTAAAGAAATTGCATTAATAATCTTTGAGAGGATCAATTTTATACAAATTAACAGATAGTCACATTAACATTGAGACAAATTAGGACCCATGGTGAAGTGTGGTAACCTCTAGAGAAAGTAAACAGTAATTAGTTATGAATGAAGACGTGTGCCCAGAGTTACAATAACTGCGACCATTACAGCTGCTATCATAGTTAGATTTTGTGTGATATTCGTATTATTTAGGTTAGGCTGAGGATCCTAACTTTATTTACACGCATGTGCAACATCTGTGTATCTTTATTATAGACTTTTCCCTATCCAGTGGCTTTATCAATACAAAATCCAGGACATAACTTGAAGACAGCAGAACTATATACAGAAAATGAGGTAATCAGTCCCTCAGCCTTGGAGTTGGTGCGAAGAGCACCGTAGTCATAGAGAATCTCTACGACTACGGTGGAGGGGTGTTAATGTTGCAGTTTAAAAACTGTAGTGTAAAGCACCCTTCTGGCAAGACAGTGATGGAGTGAATGATGGTGAAAGTTTTTCTTTTTCGGGCCACCCTGCCTTGGTGGGAATCGGCCGGTGTGATAATAAAAGAAAAAAAAAAGCCACTGGATGGCGAAACGTCTACAATAGAGATACCCAGATGTCGCACATGTGTCTTAATTTCATCTTGTCGGTATTGCATACCATTCTTGCATAACTTTCTTTACACGCTAAATGATGTTACCTACATCAGCTCATTAGAAAGCCTTTTTATGGTTTTGAGACAAACAAATTCGGAAACGGGAAACAATTGGAGCCAGGTGTGAGCCATCAATATCATTTGGTCAACAGACTTTATTTCGTTGATGTTGTTATGCTATACGAATATATACCAGACTCGACTTATCCTGGGAATAAATGACCTTGGATGAAGTGACGTTCTTGAGACGGGAAGAGTCAGAGTTTAAATTCACATGTGCAACATCTGGGTATCTTTATTGTAGACGTTTCGACATCCAGTGGCTTTATCAATACAAAATCCAGGACACAACCTGAAGACAGCAGGTCTATGTACAGAAGATGAGGTAATCAGTTCAGATTCTCCTCCACATCACAGTCACACAGTCCGATCACACAGTTGCTCTGCCTCTCTTCGACCCCGCCGGGTTGTAGAATTTATATTCTACAAACGTCACATCCTTTTCACAATGCTGTCGAATCGTGTGAAAATCAAGCCTGTGAATGGTGCAATAAATGACTCCTCGAAGTTAACTTTAGCTACCGTCGTTAGGACCTGCCTGCAGGTCAAATTTACGGCAATCCACTCTCTGAAAGACTCCTTCATTGTAGTCTGCACAGACGACACGGAAGCACTAAAACTAATGGACGACTCATCAATCAGGACCCTACAAACGCAACAATTCACTCTATCCCCGTCTCCATTCTTGAAGTCGAAACGTTCGGTCTTTGTGAAAAGACTGGACAATATGGTCACCTCTCTCTCTACTGAAGCACTGAAGACATCTATTGAGGAACAAAACACCTGGGCCTCGGTAGACAGCATCTACAAGATCCCCAAACGCCTCATCTATGCTAAAGATTACATTCTCAGACATCTCCATGGCTGCCCAAGCTCTCTCTGACGGTCTGGCCATCTCATATTACCACATTCACCCAAGTCATATAGAACAAGAACGTTTCACATACATCTCCCACTGCTGGACCTGCTACTCCTATAATCACACCACCAAGGACTGCCCCATCAAGAATAAGAAGTTTTGTTCAAAATGTGGGAATGATGGACACGATTTCAGATCCTGCACCATTACTACAGCACCAACATGTCTTAACTGCAAGGGTAATCATCATACTCTTGCAGCTAAGTGCTCACTCGGAAAGAAATCATATTGAAGAAAACTAAAGTTCTGAAGAACACCTCCAGTTCACCGACATATGCTGCAATAACCAAACCACAAACCGACACCATCAAGACTCTACACGCTAATCTACAGGCACCATCGCCCAGCAACTCCCTCTCTCCACTCCCCGACGGTGCTCCTTCCAAGGTGCTGTACTGCATGGTGTATGCACACCTTGCAAAACGCAGCAAGCCCCGGCACTTTCAACACCACTATTAACGAACTATTCCGTCTGAACAACATGCTGCCTTCAATTTTCCGGACTCCACACCTTCAGAAGACATCTCAAGATCCTTCCCAACGTCCTGAACTTTTCTGCACCTGCAGACCTGTCTCCTGCCCAAGCAAACTGCTCTGTAACTTCTATAACCACTTCCACCGCTGACAACGATGATCAAGTTGCCTCAGCCACCGTCTCCACCTCTCCCAGCCTGCTGTTACACAACCATTACACCTCACAGCTGCTCCTGTCGACCCTCAGTCACCTGCTACCACCATTGTAGATTCTCCCAATGAATTCACTCCAGAAGAGGAAGATAACGACGACTCCAGAAAACCCCTCATGGGAATACCTTACCTTTTACATTTTCTCCTTCAAATGCTGACACCATGACCTGTACTGAACTCTAAAAAAGCCTCGGTGCTGGAACAGTCAAGTATGCATGTGAATCACCGCTTCATTTTCACACTCACCCAAGTTCTTGAGTTCATCAAGCCTCTACGTTTCACCTTCAGTAACAAGGCTAAACTATACCACCTATCTAGAAGCAGCTTTGAAAAGTTCGAAAATGGTGCATTTCTAACCTGCCTCCTCAGTTACTCCTATAACTCCCATATGTGTTCTACCTCTGATGTGACCTAGCCTGCTGCCAGCTACTCAAGTTCAAGACTTCAACTACCCACAAGTTCAATGCAACAGTCCCTGCTATTCCTGTTATCAAGTCCGCACCACGATCGCCTTAGCTGCTGGGTTAAGCCCTGGCTCAATTTCTCTGACTAAGAACACTCCTCTCCAGAGCTATTCTTCATCTGTCCCGTCTTCCCCGCTCATCCCATTGGGATCTTACCTGAACTTGTTTGCTTTTGTTTGCTTGCTTCTGTATGTTAGAAGTGATCAAGGTCCCAGGACCGAAACGTTTTCTAATAAACATGTTATAGTGTTTGCTTACGTGTCTTTCTAAACCAACCAATGGAATACCAAAATGTGGGATTGATCTAGAGAATCGCACCAGAATAATATTTTACTGGGTGAATACCTTCGTCATTTTATTATTTTTTAAATTATAGTTTGCACAGTGAGTAATAAAGTTTGGGTGCAATTCTCCAATTGAATCTCACATTCTGGTAGGTTGTTGGAAGTAAGTGGTCATGACGTTGCTACTCATCGAAAGGCTGAACGAGCAACTGAATAAAGTATTCAGTGTGACAACTGCTTCAAAATCTGTAGAGGGAACTAAAGCAAACGTTAAAGGTGCTGGTTCTCCTTCAAAGACTGTATAGGGAACTGACACAGTAGTATAAGATGCAACTTTAGTTGCTTCTCCTGTACAGACTACCAAATCGGTTGACTATACTGCTTCTGATTCTTCCAAAAGCCAAATAGAACTGTTGTCGGTGCTGGTGCAATTACAAAGACTATGTGGAAAAGAGTCAGTAGTTTACTGTGAAAATGCCGTCGCTTCTCATGAATGGGATCGTTTGACCATTCGGTTGATTATACTGCTTCACAAACAGATTTACCTGGGTATGTCTAATATTCGCCGAAACTCGAGTCCCGGCACGGAATTTAACCTCGCGATGACCCCACTCTGACTCCCGAAGGAGAAAGGGTTCTGCAATGTTGGATCTACCTTTGGTGTATATGTAATGTTCGCCAACACCAGGGTCCTGGCATGGGTCTTAATCTTGAGATGACCCGTCTCTGGCTCCTAAAGGAGAACTGATTCTTCATTGTTGCAACATATGCTGCTCAAGCACTGTTCGGGACAGTTCAGCTAGTGTGCCTCTTAAGCGACCATGATTTGGTACTGGTGTATGTATGTATAATGTTCGCCAAGACCGTAGTCCTGGCACGGGTCTCAATCTTGCGATGACCCGTCTCTGGCTCCCGAGGGAGAAAGGTTTCTACAATGATGCGACAAATGCTGTTCAAGCACTCTTCTGGTCAGTTCAACTGGTGCATCTCATAAGCGACAACACCGTATGTACTCCTAGCTATGGACACTAGCGAGGAGGAGGATATGTCGTTATCACAGGTAACAGCTTGTCTGGTTCGTTGACTCCATGGTACACTAGTGTGGCCGCAGTCATCTCTGGTTCCTCTTCGGGAGGGAATATTCACTCCTAGTTGCCTGCGGAGCGTCTCAGTAACTTCGCACTCCAGAAGATAGTGTGTTAGGGGCGCTGGACAACGTGTGACAGTACTGGCACATCTCCTCAGGCTTGTCTACCATCATCTTGGCTGTGGGAAAGCCCAACGAAGCCGATGGATGGCGGTACACTGCGCTCTGGACCAGCTTCTATCATATAGACGGGGTTCTCCTGAGTCGCTGCTCGGTACCACTGTTGAGATGGGGTATCACCTAAGACCTCCCCCATAAGTTTCTGCTCTGGCAGCCACCAGTTTGGTCTGTCGTAGGCTGATTGGGCAGTAATCCAACATGTGGATAGTTGTGCTGTTGGCCCGCATCATCTGGGCCCTCATTTCCTGGTAGCAGGGGC
>NC_069439.1:36380585-36424087 GCF_026875155.1 Cherax quadricarinatus | reverse complement strand
ACTTCTCCAGGCGAGGACTGACCACTTCTCCAGGCTGAGGGACTGACCACTTCTCCAGGCTGAGGGACTGACCACTTCTCCAGGCTGAGGGACTGACCACTTCTCCGGGTTTTCAGGGACTGACCACTTCTCCAGGCTGAGGGACTGACCACTTCTCCAGGCTGAGGGACTGACCACTTCTCCAGGCTGAGGGACTGACCACTTCTCCAGGTGGGGGACTGCCCAAACTTCTCCAGGCTGAGGGACTGACCACTTCTCCAGCTGAGGGACTGACCACTTTTCCAGGCTGAGGGACTGACCACTTTTCCAGGCTGAGGGACTGCCCACTTCTCCAGGCTGAGGGACTGACCACTTCTCCAGGCTGAGCGACTGACCACTTCCCAGGCTGAGGGACTGACCACTTCTCCAGGCTGAGGGACTGACCACTTCTCCAGGCTGATGGACTGACCATTTTCTCCAGGCTGAGGGACTGACCATTTTCTCCAGGCTGATGGACTGCCCACTTCTCCAGGTGAGGGACTGACCACTTCTCCAGGCTGAGGGACTAACCACTTCTCCAGGCTGAGGGACTGACCACTTCTCCAGGCTGAGGGACTGACCACTTCTCCAGGCTGAGGGACTGACCACTTCTCCAGGCTGAGGGCCCTGACCACTTCTCCAGGCTGAGGGACTGACCACTTCTCCAGGCTGAGGACTGACCACTTCTCCAGGCTGAGGGACTGACCATTTTTCCCCAGGCTGAGGGACTGACCACTTCTCCAGGGGAGGACTGACCACTTTCCGGGCTGAGGGACTGCCCACTTCTCCGGGCTGAGGGACTGACCACTTCTCCAGGCTGTGGGACTGACCACTTCTCCAGGCTGTGGGACTGACCCACTTCTCCAGGCTGAGGGACTGACCACTTCCCAGGCTGAGGGACTGACCACTTCTCCAGGCTGAGGGACTGACCACTTCTCCAGGCTGAGGGACTGACCACTTCTCCAGGTTGAGGGACTGACCACTTCTCCGGGCTGAGGGATGACCACTTCTCCAGGCTGAGGGACTGACCACTTAAAAAATTCCTCTCAGGAAGATTAACTGATTACTTTATCTTTACATCGTCACTCATTTGACTGAAGAAGTCTACTGAGTGAGCGAAACGTTTCAACAGTTAAGGCTACCTAACTGTTGCACATGATGGGGGGGTTGAAGTGTCAGTGGTGATTTGTGTCTTAAACCCACCACCGTGCACGATATTAATTATTACCGCATAGGGATATGAGGGTAGGATGGATGTGTTCTATGGTGGATTGTGAGCCATCAGGTTCAGACATTCATTGTATTATAGTGTCAGCGTTTTTAGCGGCTGGATTGTGTTTATATATATTGTCATTGATGTTTTTTAATGCTTTTACAAATGTTTATGTATAAGAGATTATCTTCCCTGTGTATCAAAGGTGAACAGTGGCTGTTTTCATGGGGGGGGGGGAGTGTAAGCTTTATGGGTGGAGTTCTATATATGTGATATGTATATATATATCTATATATATTTATAAATATAATATCATTTATATATATATATATATATATATATATTTAATATATATATTATATATTTATTTATATATCTATACTATCTTATATATATATATTAATATATATTTATATATATATATATATGTTTCTGACCACTTTCTGTGAAGCACAGTATCGTACAAGCGTGTTGTTCATGTGAAGCACGTACGTACAAGCGGTGGTCATGTGAAGCCACAGTACGAACAAACGGTGTTCATTGTGAAAGACAGTACGTACAAGCGGGTGTTCATGTGAAGAACAGTAGGTACAAGCAGTGTTAATGTGAATGCACAGTGTACAAGCAGGTGTTCATGTGAAGCACATAGGACAAGCAGTTTCATGTGAAATGCACTAGTACGTACGAGCAGTGTTCATGTGAAGCAACAGTACGTACAGCGGTGTTTGGTGCAGCAGTCAGTTCTGTCATTATATATTGTAGCTTCTTCAGTACTGTTTAGTCACAGTTGATTATTTTTTCACTTATACTTGTTTACATATTGATTATGTACATATATTTTAGTACCTGAGTTTTAAATAAAATATAAAAAAAAAAAAACTTGTTGCACATGGTGTCTTACGTAAAAAAAACAATTCGCCATTATTTCATACTGTTTTCAACTTAATTGGGTTAATTAACAATAAAACAAAACAAAAATATTCAAAAGTATTTAAGTTTCTCAAAAGAAATCTTAAAAAACCATGAAGAGGAAAAGTTCTCTAAATATTTATATTTAAGATAGAAAAACAAAACAAACAGAAATTAGACGATTTATTTCACAAGGTAATGATCTAGCAGTGGAGGTTCCTTGATGCTGGTGAGGGACGACTAAGCTAGTCTAGCAGTGGAGGTTCCTTGATGCTGGTGAGGGACGACTAAGCTAGTCTAGCAGTGGAGGTTCCTTGCTTGTGGATAAGTGAGGGGACGACTAAGCTAGTCTTGCGTGGAGGTTCCTTGATGCTGTTGAGGGGAACGGGTGACTAAGTTAGTCTAGCAGTGGAGGTTCCTTGATGATGGTGAGGACGACTAAGCTAGTCTAGCAGTGGGAGGATTCCTTGATGCTGGTGAGAGGACGCTAGGTTTAGTTCCGACAGTGCAGGTTCCTTGATGCTGGTTGAGGGACGACTAGCTAGTCTAGCAGTGGAGGTTCCTTGATACTTCCGTGAGGGACGGACTAGTTAGTCTAGCAGTGGAGGTTCCTTGATGCTGGTGAGGGACGACTAAGCTAGTTAGCAGTTGGAGGTTCCTGATGCTGGTGAGGGCGCGACTAAGCTAGTCTAGCAGTGGAGGTTCCTTGATGTGGTGAGGGACGACTAAGCTAGTCCAGCAGTGGAGGTTCCCTTGGATGCTGGTGTGGGGATCCACGTACGACTAAGCTTGTTCTAGCAGTGGAGGTTCCTTGATGCTGGTGAGGGACGACCTAGCTAGTCTAGCAGTGGAGGGTCCTTGATGATGGATCGTCAGGGTAATAGACGCGGACACTCTAGCTAAGCATCTCTATAGCGCGAGTTTGTGGATGATGATTATCCTTGACTGCATTGGCTTTGAGTTGGGATCGACTAAGCTAGTCTAGCAGCGAGGTTCCTTGATGTGGTGCAGGACGGACTAAGCTAGTCTAGCAATGCAGGTTCCTTGATGATTGGTGAGGGGCGACTAAAGTAGTCTAGCAGTGGAGGGTTCTTGAGCTGGTGAGGTGCGACTAAGCTAGTCTAGGAGTGGAGGGTTCCTTGAGGCTGGTGAGGGACGACTAAGCTATGTCTGCAGTAGTGGAGGTTCTTGATGCCTGGTGAGGGGGCGACTAAGCAGTCTAGCAGTGGGAGGTTCCTTGATGCTGGTGAGGGACGGACTAAGCTAGTCTAGCAGTGGAGGTTCCTTGATTTGATGGTGAGGGACGACTAAAGCTTGTCTGCAGTGGAGGTCCCTTGATGCTGTGTGAGGGAAGAACGATAAGTAGGTCTAGCAGTGGAGGTTCCTTGTGCTGGTGAGGGGCGACTAAGCTATGTCTAGCAGTGGAGGTTCCTTGATGCTGGTGAGGGACGACTAAAGCTAGGACTAGCAGTGGAGGTTCCTTGATGCTGGTGAGAGGGACGGTAAGCTAGATCTAGCAGTGGAGGTCCTTGATACTGGTGAGGGACGACTTAAGTTTAGTCTAGCGTGGAGTTCCTTGAAGATGGTTGAGGGACGACTAAGCTAGTCTAGCATTTGGAGGTTCCTTGATGCTGGTGAGGGCGCGGATAAGCTAGTCCTAGCAGTGGAGGTTCTTGATGCTGGTGAGGGACGACTAAGCTAGTCCAGCAGTGGGAGGTCCTTGATGGTGGTGAGGTACGACTAAGCTATAGTCTAGCCAGTGGGAGGTTCCTTGATGCTGGAGTGAGGGACGACTAAGCTACAGTCTTAGCAGTGGAGGTCTTGATGCTGGTGAGGGGCGACTAAGCTAGTTAGCAGTGGAGGTTCTGATGCTGGTGAGGGACGATAAGTAGTCTAGCTGTGGAGCGTTCCTTGATGCTGGTGAGGGACGACTAAGCTAGGTCTAGCAGTGCAGGTTCCTTGATGTGGCTGAGGGGCGACTAAGCTAGTAGTCTGCAGTGGAAGGTTCCTTGTGCTGGTGAGGTTGCGACCTAAGCTACGTCTAGAGTGGAGGTTCCTTGATGCTGGAGAGGGACGATAAGCTAGTCTAGCAGTGGAGGTTCCTTGATGCTGGTGAGGGGGCGACTAAGTTTAGTCTAGCAAGTGGAGTTCCGTGATGATGGTGAGGGTCGACTAGCTAGTCTAGCAGTGGACGGTTCCTTGATGTGGGTGTAGGGAGACTAAGCTTAGTCTAGCAGTGGAGGTTCCTTGATGCTGGGTGAGCGGACGACTAAAGCTAGTCTAGCAGTGAGAGTTCCTTGATGCTGGTGAGGGGCGACTAAGCTAGTCTAGCAGTGGAGGTTCCTTGATGATGGAGAGGGACGGACTAGCTAGACTGCAGTGGAGGTTCCTTGTGCTGGTGAGGACGACTAAGCTAGTCTAGCAGTGGAGGGTTCCTTGATGCTGGTGAGGGGCGACCCTAAGCTAGTCTTGCAGTGGGTAGGTTCCTTGATGCTGGTGAGGGACGCTAATTTCGTTCTTGCAGTGGAGGTTCCTTGATGCTGGTGGGACGACTAAGTTAGTCTTAAGCAGTGGAGGGTCTCCTTCGATGCTGGTGAGGGACGACTAAGCTAGTCTAGCAGTGGAGGTTCCTGATGTGGTGAGGACGGACTAGTAGTCTAGCAGTGGGAGTTCTTGATGCTGGTGAGGACGACTAAGCTAGGTATATCAGTGAGGTTCCTTGATGCTGGTGAAGGGACGACTAAAGTAGTCTAGCAGTGGAGGTTCCTTGATGCTGGTGAGGGGCGATATAGCTATCTAGCAGTGGAGTTTCCTTGATTGCTGGTGAGGGGCGGACTAAGTAGTTAGGAGTGGAGGTTCCTTGATGCTGGTGAGGGTCGACTAAGCTAGTCTAGACAGTGGAGTTTCCTTGATGTTGGTGAGGGACACGTGGACTAAGACTAGTCTAGCAGTTGAGGTTTCCTTGATGCTGTGAGGGGCGACTAAGCTTAGATTCTAAGCAGTGGAGGTTCCTTGATGCTGGTGATGGGCGATAAGCTAGTCTAGGAGTGGGAGGTTCCTTGATGCTGGTGAGGGACGACTAAGCTAGACTAGCAGTGGAGGTTCCTTGATGCTGGTGAGGGAGACCTAAGCTAGTCTAGCAGTGGAGGTTCCTTGATGCTGTGTGAGGGTGCGATAAGCTAGGCTAGCAGTGGAGGTCTTGATGTGGTGAGGGACGAACTAAGTTAGTCTAGCGTGGTGGTTCCTTGATGCTGGTGAGGGACGACTAAGTTAGTTCTAGCAGTGGAGGTTCCTGATGCTGGTGAGGGAACGACTAAGCTAGTTCTAGCAGTGGAGGTTCCTTGATGTGGTGAGGGGACTAGCTGTCTAGCAGATGGAGGTTCTTGTGCGGTGAGGGACGACTAAGTTAGTCTAGCAGTGGAGGTTCCTTGTTGATTGCTGTGTGAGGGGCGGACTAAGCTAGTTCTGCAGTGGAGGTTCCTTGTATGTGGTGAGGGGCGACTAAGCTAGTTCTAGCAGTGGAGTTCCTTGATGCTGGTGAGGGACGAATAAAGTAGTCTAGCAGTGGAGGTTCCTGATGCTGTGCGGGACGACTAAGCTAGTCTGCAGTGGAGGTCCTTGATGCTGTGTGAGGGGACGTACCTGAGCTAGTCTAGCAGTGGAGGTTCATGTGCTGGTGAGGGACACGACTGAGTTAGTGCTAGCAGTGGAGGTCCCTTGATGCTGGTGAGGGGCGACTAAGTAGTCTTTACTAGAAGTGGAGGTTCCTTGATTGCTGGTGAGGGGCGCGACTAAGCTAGTCCTAGCAGTGGAGGTTCCTTTGATGCTGGTGAGGGACGATAAGCTAGTCTAGCAGTGGAGGTTCCTTGATGCTGGTGAGGGAGACGACTAAGTTAGTCTAGCAGTGGAGGTTCCTTGATGCTGGTGAGGGGCGAGCGACTAAGCTAGTCTAGGCAGTGAGGTTCTAGATGCTGGTTGAGGGGCGACTAAGCTTGTCTAGCAGTGGAGGTTCCTTGATGCTGGTGAGGACGACCTAAGCTAGTCTAGCAGTGGAGGTTCCTTGATGCTGCGTGAGGGACGACCTAAGCTGTAGTCTAGCCAGTGGAGGTCCTTGATTGTGGGAGGGACGACTAATCTAGTCTAGCAGTGGTAGGTTCTTGATGCTGGTGAGGGACTACGACTAACCTAGTCTAGCAGTGGAGGTTCCATTGATGCTGTGGGAGGGACACGGACTAAGTTAGTCTAGCAGTGGAGGTTACTTGAGCTGGTGAGGGACGACCTAAGCTAGTTAGCAGTGGAGGTTCCTTGTTGCTGGTGAGGGACGACCTAAGACTAGTCTAGCAGTGAGAGGTTCCTTTGATACTGGTTGAGGGAACACGGCCTAAGTAGTCTAGCATTGGAGGTTCCTTGATGCTGGTGAGGACAACGACTAAAGCTAGTCTAGCAGTGGAGGTTCCTGATGCTGGTGAGGGGCGACTAAGGATAAGTCTAGCAGTGGAGGTTCACTTGATGCTGCGTGAGGGAACGACTAAGCAGTCTTGCAGTAGAGGTTCTTGATGCTGGTGAGGGACGTCTAAGCTAGTCTAGCAGTGGAGGTTCCTTGATGCTGGTGAGGGACGACTAAGCTGTCTAGCAGTGGAGGGTTCTTGATGCTGGTGAGGGGGACTAAGCTAGTCTTTCAGTGGAGGTTCCTTGATAGCTGGTGAGGGACGGACTAGCTAGTCTAGCAGTGGAGGTCCTTGATGTGGAGATGGACGACTAAGCTAGTCTATGAGTGGAGGTTACTTGATGCTGGTGGGGGAGACTAAGTTCATCTAGCAGAAATGGAGGTCCTTGATGCTGGTGAGGGACGACTAGTTAGTCTAGCAGTGGAGGATTCTTGTGCTGGTGAGGGACGACTAAGTAGTCTAGCAGTGGAGGTTCCTTAATGCTGGGGAGGGAACGACTAAGCTAGTCTAGAGTGGAGGTTCCTTGATGCTGGTGAAGGGACGACTAAGTTGTTCTAGCGTGGAGGTTCGTTGTGCTGGTGAGGGGCGACTAAGCTAGTCTAGAGTGGAGGTTCAGTGATGCTGGTGAGGGGCGACTAAGCTAGTCTAGCAGTGGATGTCCTTGATGCTGGTGAGGGAACGGACCTAGCTAGTCTAGCAGTGGAGGTTCCTTGATGCTGGTGAGGGACGACTAAGTAGTCTAGAGTGGAGGTTCCTTGATGTGGTGAGGACGACTAAAGCTCGTCTAGCAGTGGAGGTTCCTTGATTGTGGGTGAGGGGACGAGTAGTAAGCTAGTCTAGCAGTGGAGGTTCCTTGATGCTGCGTAGAGGGACGACTAAGTTAGTCTAGCAGTGGAGGTTCCTTGATGCTGGTGAGGGGCGTCTAGCTAGTCTAGCAGTGAGAGGTTCTTGATGCTGGTGAGGCGCGTACTAAGTAGTTAGCAGTGGAGGTTCCTGATTGCTGGTGAGGGACGACTAGCTAGTCGTAGCAGTGGAGGTTCCTTGATGCTGGTGAGGGACGACTAGTTAGGTCTAGCAGTGGAGTTTCTTGATGCTGGTGTGGGGAGACTAAGTAGTCTAGCAGTGGAGGTTCCTTGATGCTGGTGAGGGGAGACGTCTAAGCTAGTCTAGCAGTGGAGGTACCTTTGATGCTGGTGAGGGACGAATAGCTAGTTAGCATTGGAGGTTCCTTGATGCTGGTGAAGGGACGACGAAGCTAGTCTAGCAGTGGACGAGGTTCCTTGATGTGGTGAGGACACGACTAAGCTAGTCCTAGCAGTGGAGGTTCCTTGATGCTGGTGGGGACGACTAAGCTAGTCTAGCAGTGGAGGATTCCTTGATGCTGAGTGAGGGCGACTAAGTTAGTCTAGCTAGTGGGGTTCCTTGATGCTGGTGCGGGACGGACTAGCTAGTCTAGCAGTGGAGGTTCCTTGATGCTGTGAGGGGCGACTAAGCCTAGTCTAGCAGTGGAGGTGCCTTGTATGCTGGTGAGGGACAACGAACTAAGCTAGTCTGCAGTGGAGGTTCTTGATGCTGGTGAGGGACGACTAAGCTAGTCTAGCAGTGGAGGTTCCTTATGCTGGTGAAAATGAGGACAACACGACTAAGGCTAGTCAGCAGTGGACGGTTTTGATGTGGTGAGGGTCCGACTAAGCTAGTCTAGCAGTGGGAGGTTCCTTGATGCTGGTGAGGGACGACGGAACTAAAGCTGTTAGCAGTGGACGTTCCGTGATGCTGGTGAGGGACGACTAAGTAGTCTAGCAGTGGAGGGTTCCTTGATGCTGGTGAGGGACGTACTAAGGTAGTCTAGCAGTGGGAAGGTTCCGTGATAGTGGTGAGGGTACGACTAAGCTAGTCTAGCACGAGGAGGTTCCTTGATGCTGGTGAGGGTCGATAAGCTAGTCTAGCAGTGGAGGTTCCTTGATCGCTGTGTGTGGGGCGACTAAGCTAGTCTAGCAGTGAGGTTCCTTGACGCTGGTGAGGGGGACGACTAAAGCTAGTTTAGCAGTGGAGGTTCCTTGATGCTGGTGAGGGGACGACTAAAGCTAGTCTAGCAGGGGGAGGTTCTTGATGAGGTGTAGGGGCGGACTAAGCTAGTCTAGCAGTGGAGGTTCTTGATGCTGGTGAGGGGGGACTAAGTTAAACTAGCAGTGGAGTTCCTTGATGCTGCTGAGGGACGACTAAGCTAGTCTTAGCAGTGGAGGTTCCTAGATGCTGGAGAGGGGACGCACAAGTAGTCTAGCAGTGGAGGTTCCTTGTGCTGGTGAGGGTGCGACTATGTTTGTCTAGCAGTGCTGGTCCTGATGGTGGTGAGGGACGACTAAGTAGTTAGCAGTGGAGGTTCCCTTGTTGCTGCGTGACGGGCGACTAGTTAGTCTAGCAGTGGTGGTACTGATGCTGGTGAGGGGCGAATAAGCTAGTCTAGGCAGTGGAGGTTTCCTTGATGCTGGTCGCGAGGGGCGACTAAGCTAGTCTAGCAGTGGGAGGTTCCTTGATGCTGGTGAGGGGCGACTAAGCTAGTTAGCAGTGGGAGGTTCCTTGATGCTGGTGAGGAGAACGACTAAGCGTATAGTCTAGCAGTGGGGTTCCTGATGCTGGTGAGGGGCGACTATGCTGTTAGCAGTGGAGGTTCCTTGATGCTGGGTGAGGACCGACTTGCTAGTCTAGCAGTGGAGGTTCCTTGATGCTGGTGAAGGGGCGGCGTCTAGCTAGTTCTAGCAGTGGAGGTTCTCCTTGATGCTGTTGGGAACGAGCTAGCTAGTCTAGCAGTGGATGGTTCCTTGATGACTTGGTTGAGGGGCGACTAAGATAAGTCTAGCAGTGGAGGTTCCTTGTTGCTAGGTGAGGGGCGCTAAGGTAGTCTAGCGACGGAGGTTCCTTTATGTGGTGAGGGGCGACTAAGCTAGTATAGACGTGGAGGTTCCTTGATGCTGGGAGGAAACGACTTAGCTAATCTAGCAGTGGAGGTCCTTGATTGATGGTGAGGGGCGACTAAGCTAGTATAGCAGTGAGGTTCCTGATGCTGGTGTGGGGCGACTAAGCTAGTCTAGCAGTGGAGGTTCCTTGATGCTGGTTGAGGGGGCGACTAGCTAGTCTGGCTGTTGGAGGTTCCTTGATGCTGTGTGAGGGACGACTAAGTTGTACTGGCAGTTGGGAGGTTCCTTGATGCTGGTGAGGGAGACTAAGTAGCTAAGCTAGTGGCGGTTCCTGATGCTGGTGAAGAGACGACTAATCTAGTCTAGCAGTGGAGGTCCCTTGATTGCTGGTGAGGGCGGCGACTGAGCTAGTCTAGCAGTGGAGGTTCCTTGATGCTGGTGAGGGGCGACTAAGCTAGTTAGTTAGTCTAGAGTGGAGGTTCTTGATGATGGTGGGAGGACGACTAGCTAGTCTAGCAGTGGAGGTTCCTTGATGCTGGTGAGGGGCGTAAGTAGTCTGCAGTGGAGAGTTCTTGATGCTGGTGAGGGACGACTAAGCTGTACAGCAGTGGAGGTTCCTTGACCGCTGGTGAGGGACGACTAAGCTAGTCTTGCAGTGGAGCGTTCCTTGATGTGGTGAGGGACGCTAAGCTAGTCTAGCAGTGGAGGTTCCTTGATGTGGTTGAGGGGGCGAATAAGCTAGTCCTTGCAGTGGAGGGTTCCTGATGCTGGTGGGGGAGACTAAGCTAGGTTAGCAGTGGAGGTTCTTGATGCTGGTGAGCGGAGACTAAGCTAGTTCTACAGCAGTTGGCACCGGTTCCTGATGCTGGTGAGGGCGACTAAGCTAGTCTGAGCAGTGGGAGGTTCCTTGATGATGGTGAGGTGGCGACTAAGCTAGTCTAGGGTGGAGGTTCCTTGATGCTGGAGGAGGACGAACTAAGCTAGTTCTAGCAAGTGGAGGTTCCTTAGATGTGGTGAGGGGCGACTAAGCTAGTCTAGCAGTGGAGATTCCTTTTGATGCTGGTGAGGGACGACTAAGCTAGTCTAGCAGTGGAGGTTCTTGTGATGCTGGTGAGGGACGACTAAGCTAGTTCTGCAGTGGAAGGTTCCTTGATGCTGGTGAGGGACCCGACTAAGCTAAGTCTAGCAGTGGAGGTTCTTGTTGATGCTGGTGAGGGGCGACTAAGCTGTCTGTAGCAGTGGGGTTCCTTGATGCTGGTGAGGGACGTCTAAGCTAGACTGCAGTGGATAGGTTCCTTGATGCTGGTGAGGACGATAAGCTTAGTCTAGCAGTGGTAGGTTCCTTGATGCTGGTGAGGGGCGACTAAGCTAGTCTAGCAGTGGAGGTTCCTTGATGCTGGTGAGGGACGACTACAGTAAGTTAGTTAGCTCAATGGAGTATCTTGATTGCTGGTGAGGGACGATAGTTAGTATAGCAGTGGAGGTTCCTTGGATGCTGGTGAGGGACGACTAAGCCTAGTATAGCAGTTGGAGGTTCCTTGATGCTGTGAGGTGTCGGACTAAGCTAGTCTAGCAGTGGGGTTCTTTGATGCTGGTGATGGAGACTAAGCTAGCTCTAGCAGTGGGGGTTCCTGTGATGCTGGTGAGGGACGACCTAAGCTAGGCTAGCAGTGGAGGTTCCTTGATTGCTGGTGAGGGGCTGACTAAGTAGTCTAGCAGGGAGGTTCCTTGATGCTGTGTTGAGGGGCGACTAAGCTAGTCTAGGAGTGGAGGTTCCTTTGATGCTGGTGAGGGACAAACGACTAAGCTAGTCTAGCAGTGGAGGTTCCTTGATGCTGGTGAGGGACTACGACTAAGCTAGTTAGCAGCAGTGGAGGTTCAGTGATGTGGTGAGGACGACTAAGGCTAGCTCTAGCAGTGGAGGTTCATTGGATGCTGGTGAGGGACGAGCCTAAAGTAGCGTCCTTAGCCAGTGGAGGTTCCTTGATGCTGGTGAGGACCACGGACTAAGTTAGTCTAGCTCAGTGGGGTTCCTTTGATTGCTAAGGTGAGGGACGACTAAGCTAGTCTAGCAGTGGAGGTTCCTTGATGCGTGGTGACGGGGCGACTAAGTAGTATAGCAGTGGAGGTTCCTTGATGCTGGTGACGACGACTAAGTTAGTTCTAGCAGTGGAGCGTTCTTGATGCTGGTGAGGACGTCTAAGTTAGTTCTAGCAGTGAGGGGTTCCTTGATGCTGGTGAGGGACGACTAAGCTTAGGCTAGTCAGTGGAGGTTCCTTGATGATGGGGAGGGACGAATAAACAAAAAAAAAAAAAAAGGGGCTTTAGTCTAAGCAGTGGAGGTTCCTTGATTTGCTGGTGGAAAGGGACGACTAAGTTGTCTAGCAGTGGGGTTTACTTGATGCTGGTGAGGGCGAACTATGCTAGTCTAGCCAGTGGGGTTCTTGATTGTGGTGAGGGGCGACTAAAGCTAGACTAGCAAGTGGAGGTTCCTTGATGCTGGTGAGGGACGACTAAGCTAGGCTAGCAGTGGAGGTTCCTTGATGTGGTTGAGGGACGACTAAGCTAGTCTAGCAGTGGAGGTTCCTTGGTGCTGGTGAGGGACGACTAAGCTAGGTCCTAGCGTGGGGTCCTTGATGGGTGAGGGAACGACCTAGTTGTCTAGCAGTGGAGGTCCCTTGATGCTGGTGAGGGGCGAATAAGCTAGTCTAGCGTGGAGGTTCCTTGATGCTGGTGAGGGGCGACCTAAGCTATGGTCTAGCAGTGGAGGTTCCTTGATGCTGGTGAGGGGACGACTAAGCTAGTCTAGCAGTGGAGGGTTCTTGATGATGGTGAGGGACGACTAAGTTAGTCTAGCAGTGGAGGTTCCTTGGATGGCTGGTGAGGGGCGATCTAAGCTAGTCTAGCAGTGGGAGGTTCCTTATGCTGGTGAGGGGCGACTAAGCTAGTCTAGGCAGTGGAGGTTCCTTGACGCTTGTGAGGGGACGACCTAAGCTAGTCTAGCAGTGGAGGTTCCTTGAATGCTGGTGAGGGACGACTGAGCTAGTTCTAAGCAGTAAGAGGTTCCTTGATGTGGTGAGGGAGACTAAGCTGTCTATCAGTTGGGGTTCCTGATTGCTGGTGAGGGACGACTACGTTAGTTAGCAGTGAGGTTCCTTGAATGCTGGTGAGGACGACTAAAGTAGTCTAGCAGTGGAGGTTCTTGATGCTGGTGAGGGACGACTAAGTTAGTCTAGGCAGTGAGGTTCCTAGATACTGGTGAGGGACGACCTAAGCTATTCTACGAGTGGAGGTTCTTGAGCTGGTGAGGGCCGACTAAGATAGTCTAGCAGTGGAGGTTCCTTGATGCTGGTGAGGGCGACTACAGCTAGTTAGGAGTGGAGGTTCCTTGATGCTGCGTGAGGGACGACTAAGCTAGTCTAGCACGTGGAGGTCCTGATGCTGGTGAGGGCGACTAGCTAGACTAGAGTGGAGGTTCCTTGATGCTGGTGAGGGACGACTAAGCTAGTCTAGCAGTGGAGGTTTCCTTGATGCTTGGTGAGGTACGATAAAGCTAGTCTAGCAGTGGAGGTTCCTTGATGTGTGTGAGGGACGACGAACGTAGTCTAGCAGTGGAGGTTCCTGATGCTGGTGAGGGGCGATAGCTAGTCTAGCAGTGGAAGGTTCAACTTGATGCTGGTGAGGGACGACTAAGTAGTCTAGCAGTGGAGGTTCCTTGATGATGTGGTGAGGGACGACTAAGCTAGTAGCAGTGAGTGTTCTTGTGCTGGGTGTGAGGGCACGACTAGCTTTCTAGCAGGTGAGGTTCCTTGATGCTGGGAGGGGCGACTAAGTAGTATAGCAGTGGAGGTTCCTTTGATGAGGGTGAGGGAACGACTAAGTTAGTTAGCAGTGGAGGTTTCTTGATGCTGGTGAGGGGACGACTAAGTTAGTCTAGCAGTGGTGGTTCCTTGATGCTGAGTGAGGGACGACTAAGCTAGTCCTAGCAGTGGAGGTTCCTTAATGCTGGTGAGGACGACTAAGTAGTCTAGCAGTGGAGGTTCGCCTTGATGTGGTGAGGGCACGACTATGTTAGTCTAGCAGTGGATGGTCCTTGATGCTGGTGAGGGGCGGATAAGATAGTCTAGCAGTGGAGGTCTGGATGCTGGTGAGGGGCGACTCTAGCTAGTCTAGCAGTGGAGGTTCTTGATGCTGGTGAGGGACGACCTAGCTAGTCTAGCGTGGAGGTTCCTTGATGCTTGGTGAGGGTACGACGGACTAAGCTAGTCTAGCAGTCTAGGTTCCTTGATGTGGTGAGGGACGACTAAGCTTAGTCTAGCAGTGGAGGTTCCTTGATGCTGGTGAGGGTTACGACTAAAGCTAGTCTAGCAGGTGGAGGTTCCTTGATGCTGGGTGACGGACGACTAAGTCCCCCCCCCCCCCCCCCCCCCCCCCCCCCCCCCCCCCCCCCCCCCCCCCTCCCCCCCCCCCCCCCCCCCCCCACCCACCCCCCCCCCACCCCCCCTCTCCCCACCCCCCCGCCCCCCTCCGCAGTGGAGGTTCCTTGATGCTGTGTGAGGGCGACTAAGCTAGTCTAGCAGTGGGAGGTTTTCTTTACTTGATGCTGGTGAGGGGCGACTAGCTAGTCTAGCAGTGGAGGTTCCTTGATGCGGGGTGGGGACCTCGATAAGTCAGTCTAGGCAGTGGAGGGTTCCTTGATGCTGGTGAGGGCGGACCTGAGTTAGGTCTAGCAGTGGTGGTTCCTTTCCTTGATGCTGGTGAGGGGCGGCTAAGTAGTCTAGCAGTGGAGGTTCCTTGGATGCTGGTGGGGGGCGACAGGCTAGTCTAGCAGTGAGGTTCCTTGATGCTGGAGTGTGCGGGAACGATAAGCTAGTCTAGCAGTGGAGGTTTCATTGATGCGGTGAGGACGACTGAAGCTAGTCTAGCAGTGGTAGGTTCCTTGATGCTGGTGAGGGACGATAAGCTAGTCTAGCAGTGGAGGTTCCTTGATGATGGTGAGGGACGACTAAGATAGTCTAGCAGTGGAGGTTCCTTGATGCTGGTGAGGGGAACGATAAGTTAGTCTAGCAGTGGAGGTTCCTTGATGTGGTGAGGGAGACTAAGCTAGTCTAGGCAATGGGAGGTTCCTTTGATGCTGGTTGCAGGACGGACTAAGTTGGTCTAGCAGGGGAGGTTCCCTGATGCTGAGTTTGAGGGAGATAAAGCTAGTCTACAGTGGAGGTTCCTTGATGCTGCGTTGGAGGATGCGACCTAGGCTAGTCTAGCAGTGGAGGTTCCTTGATTGATGGTGAGGGACGGGACTAAGCTAGTCTAGCAGTGGAGGTTCCTTGATGCTGGTGTGGGTCGACTTATTGATTGTCTTAGCAGTGGAGTATCCTTGATGCTGGTGAGGAACCGACTAAGCTAGACTAGCAGTGGACGTTCTTGGATTCTTGGTGAGGGTCGACTTAAGCTAGTCTAGCAGTGGAGGTTCCTTGATTCTGGTGAGGGACAGACGACTAAGCTAGTCTAGCATGTGGAAGGTTCTGATGCTGGTGAGGGACGGACTAAGTAGTCTAGCAGTGGAGGTTCCTTGATGCTGTGAGGGTCGACTAGCTAGTCTAAGCAGTGGAGGTTCCTTGATGCTGGTGAGAGGGACGACTAAGCTAGTCTAGCAGTGGAGGTTCCTTGATGTGGTGAGGGGCGACTAAGCTAGTCTAGCGTGGAGGTTCTTGATGTGGTGAGGGGCGACTAAGCCTAGTCTAGCAGTGGAGGTTCATTGATGTGGTGAGGGTGCGACTAAGCTAGTCTAGCTGTGGAGGTTACCCCTTAGGCGTGTGGGACACGATAAGCTTAGTTAGCAGTGGAGGATTCCTTGAGGCTTGGTGAGGGCGGAGATAAGCTTTAGTCTAGCAGGTGAGGTTTCCTTGATGCTGGTGAGGGGCGACCCTAAGCTGTCTAGCAGTGGAGGTTCCTTGATGCTGGTGAGGGGCGATAAGTTAATCTAGCAGTGGGGTTCCTTGTGTTGTTACCGTTGAGGGGACGACTAAGCAGTCTAGCAGTGGAGGTTCCTTGATGCTGGAGGAGGACGAGCTAAGCTTAGTTCGCAGTGGAGGTTTCCTTGATGGTGGTGAGGGGCGACTAGTTAGTCTAGCAGTGCAGGTTCCTTGATGCTGGTGCGTGAGGAACGGACTAGCTAGTCTTGCAGTGGAGTTCCTTGATGTGGTGACGGGCGACTAAGTTAGTCAAGCAGTGGAGGTTCCTTGTGCTGGTGAGGGGCGACAAGCTAGTCTAGCAGTGGACGGTTCCTTGATGCTCTTGAGGGGCGATTATAGCTAGTCTAGAGTTGGAGGTTCCTTGATGTGGTTGAGGGGCGACTTTAAGCTCAATCTAGCAGTTGGAGGTTCCTTGATGCTGGTGTGGGACGACTAAGCTAGTCTTGCAGTGGAGGTTCCTTGATGCTGGGAGGGGCGACTAAGCTAGTCTAGCAGTGGAGTTCCTTGATGCTGGTGAGGGGCGGAGTATGGCTAGTGAGCAGTGGAGGTTCCTTGTGCTGGTGAGGGGCGGAGCTAAGGCTCGTCTAGCAGTGGAGGTTTCCTCGATGCTGTTGAGGGACGAGCTAAGCTAGGTGTGGTGTTGTGGTGTTAATCGTTCTCCTCCTTGATGCGGGTGATGTGGCGCGGTAGTTAGTTCTAGCTCAGTGGAGGTTCCTTGATGTTGGGTGAGGGGGCACGACTAAGCTAGTATAGCAGTGGAGGTTCCTTGATGCTGGTAGTGAGGAACGACTCTAAGCTAGGTCTCTAGCAGTGGAGGTTCCTTGATGCTGGTGAGGGGCGCGATAAGCTAGTCTGCAGTGGAGGTTTCTTGATGTGTGTGTAGGGTCGACTAGCTAAGGGTTAGCAGTGGAGGTTCCTTGTTGCTGTTGAGGCGGCGACTAAGCTTAGGTCTAGCAGTGGAGGATTCCTTGATGGATTGATGCTGAGGGAGACTTAAGCTAGTCTAGCAAGTGGAGGTTCCTTGCATGCTGCTGAGGGACGATAAGCTTGATATAGCAGTGGAAGTTCTTGATTGCTGGTGAGGGGCGAACTAAGCTAGTCCTAGCTGTGGAGGGGTTCCTTGTGTGGTGAGGGGCGCGACTAGCTAGTC
Source organism: Cherax quadricarinatus (assembly GCF_026875155.1). Lineage (NCBI taxonomy): Eukaryota > Metazoa > Arthropoda > Malacostraca > Decapoda > Parastacidae > Cherax > Cherax quadricarinatus. Next base: position 36,407,459 of record NC_069439.1, on the reverse strand, counting down.
TAGCAGTGGAGGTTCCTAGATGCTGCGGAGAGGCGCTAAGTGTCTAGGCAGTTGGAAGTTCTGATGCTGGTGTGGGGCGACTAAGCTGTCTAGCAGTGGAGAGTTCCTTGATGCTGGTTGAGGGGCCCGACTCGCTTAGTCTAGCAGTGGAGGTTCCTGATGCTGGTGGGGGAAACGACTAGCTTGTCTATCATTGGAGGTACCTTGATGCTGGTTGGAGGGAGCGACTAAGCTAGTCTTAGCAGTGCGGGTTCCTTGATGTGGTGAGGGGCGACTAAGCTAGTCAGCAGTGGAGGTTCCTTGTGCTGGTGAGGGGCGACCTAAGCTCGTCTAGCAGTGGAGGTTCCTTGATGCTGGTGAGGGGCGGATAGCTAGTATAGCGTTGGAGGTTCTTGATGCTGGTGAGGGACGACTAAGTAGTTCTAGCAGGCGGAGGTTCTTGATGCTGGTGAGGGGCGACTAAGTAGTTAGCAGTGGAGGTTCCTTGATGCTGGTGAGGGGCGACTAAAAGCTACGTCATAGCAAGTGGAGGTTCCTTGAGCTGGTGAGGGGCGACTAAGTAGTTTAGCAGTGTGAGGTTCTCATGTGGTGAGGGACGACTAAGTAGTCTAGCAGTGGAGGTCCTTGATGTGGTGAGGGGCGACTAAGCTAGTTCTAGCATTGGAGGTTCCTTGATGCTGGTGAGGGGCGATAAGCTAGTCTAGCAGTGGAGGTTCCTTGATGCTGGTGGAGGGGCGACTTAGCAGTCTAGCGTGGAGGTTCCTTGATGCTGGTGAGGGGCGACTAAAGTAGTCTAGGTGGAGGTTCCTGATGCTCTCAGGAAGATTAACTGATTACTTTATCTTTACAGTCGTCACTCATTTGACTGAAGAAGGTACTACTGAGTGATAGCGAAACGTTTCAACAGTTAAGGCTACCGAACTGTTGCACATGATGGGGGGGTTGAAGTGTCAGTGGTGATTTGTGTCTTAAACCCACCACCGTGCACGATATTAATTATTACCGCATAGGGATATGAGGGTAGGATGGATGTGTTCTATGGTGGATTGTGAGCCATCAGGTTCAGACATTCATTGTATTATAGTGTCAGCGTTTTTAGCGGCTGGATTGTGTTTATATATATTGTCATTGATGTTTTTTAATGCTTTTACAAATGTTTATGTATAAGAGATTATCTTCCCTGTGTATCAAAGGTGAACAGTGGCTGTTTTCATGGGGGGGGGGGAGTGTAAGCTTTATGGGTGGAGTTCTATATATGTGATATGTATATATATATCTATATATATTTATAAATATAATATCATTTATATATATATATATATATATATATATTTAATATATATATTATATATTTATTTATATATCTATACTATCTTATATATATATATTAATATATATTTATATATATATATATATGTTTCTGACCACTTTCTGTGAAGCACAGTATCGTACAAGCGTGTTGTTCATGTGAAGCACGTACGTACAAGCGGTGGTCATGTGAAGCCACAGTACGAACAAACGGTGTTCATTGTGAAAGACAGTACGTACAAGCGGGTGTTCATGTGAAGAACAGTAGGTACAAGCAGTGTTAATGTGAATGCACAGTGTACAAGCAGGTGTTCATGTGAAGCACATAGGACAAGCAGTTTCATGTGAAATGCACTAGTACGTACGAGCAGTGTTCATGTGAAGCAACAGTACGTACAGCGGTGTTTGGTGCAGCAGTCAGTTCTGTCATTATATATTGTAGCTTCTTCAGTACTGTTTAGTCACAGTTGATTATTTTTTCACTTATACTTGTTTACATATTGATTATGTACATATATTTTAGTACCTGAGTTTTAAATAAAATATAAAAAAAAAAAAACTTGTTGCACATGGTGTCTTACGTAAAAAAAACAATTCGCCATTATTTCATACTGTTTTCAACTTAATTGGGTTAATTAACAATAAAACAAAACAAAAATATTCAAAAGTATTTAAGTTTCTCAAAAGAAATCTTAAAAAACCATGAAGAGGAAAAGTTCTCTAAATATTTATATTAAGATAGAAAAACAAAACAAACAGAAATTAGACGATTTATTTCACAAGGTAATGATCTAGCAGTGGAGGTTCCTTGATGCTGGTGAGGGACGACTAAGCTAGTCTAGCAGTGGAGGTTCCTTGATGCTGGTGAGGGACGACTAAGCTAGTCTAGCAGTGGAGGTTCCTTGCTTGTGGATAAGTGAGGGGACGACTAAGCTAGTCTTGCGTGGAGGTTCCTTGATGCTGTTGAGGGGAACGGGTGACTAAGTTAGTCTAGCAGTGGAGGTTCCTTGATGATGGTGAGGACGACTAAGCTAGTCTAGCAGTGGGAGGATTCCTTGATGCTGGTGAGAGGACGCTAGGTTTAGTTCCGACAGTGCAGGTTCCTTGATGCTGGTTGAGGGACGACTAGCTAGTCTAGCAGTGGAGGTTCCTTGATACTTCCGTGAGGGACGGACTAGTTAGTCTAGCAGTGGAGGTTCCTTGATGCTGGTGAGGGACGACTAAGCTAGTTAGCAGTTGGAGGTTCCTGATGCTGGTGAGGGCGCGACTAAGCTAGTCTAGCAGTGGAGGTTCCTTGATGTGGTGAGGGACGACTAAGCTAGTCCAGCAGTGGAGGTTCCCTTGGATGCTGGTGTGGGGATCCACGTACGACTAAGCTTGTTCTAGCAGTGGAGGTTCCTTGATGCTGGTGAGGGACGACCTAGCTAGTCTAGCAGTGGAGGGTCCTTGATGATGGATCGTCAGGGTAATAGACGCGGACACTCTAGCTAAGCATCTCTATAGCGCGAGTTTGTGGATGATGATTATCCTTGACTGCATTGGCTTTGAGTTGGGATCGACTAAGCTAGTCTAGCAGCGAGGTTCCTTGATGTGGTGCAGGACGGACTAAGCTAGTCTAGCAATGCAGGTTCCTTGATGATTGGTGAGGGGCGACTAAAGTAGTCTAGCAGTGGAGGGTTCTTGAGCTGGTGAGGTGCGACTAAGCTAGTCTAGGAGTGGAGGGTTCCTTGAGGCTGGTGAGGGACGACTAAGCTATGTCTGCAGTAGTGGAGGTTCTTGATGCCTGGTGAGGGGGCGACTAAGCAGTCTAGCAGTGGGAGGTTCCTTGATGCTGGTGAGGGACGGACTAAGCTAGTCTAGCAGTGGAGGTTCCTTGATTTGATGGTGAGGGACGACTAAAGCTTGTCTGCAGTGGAGGTCCCTTGATGCTGTGTGAGGGAAGAACGATAAGTAGGTCTAGCAGTGGAGGTTCCTTGTGCTGGTGAGGGGCGACTAAGCTATGTCTAGCAGTGGAGGTTCCTTGATGCTGGTGAGGGACGACTAAAGCTAGGACTAGCAGTGGAGGTTCCTTGATGCTGGTGAGAGGGACGGTAAGCTAGATCTAGCAGTGGAGGTCCTTGATACTGGTGAGGGACGACTTAAGTTTAGTCTAGCGTGGAGTTCCTTGAAGATGGTTGAGGGACGACTAAGCTAGTCTAGCATTTGGAGGTTCCTTGATGCTGGTGAGGGCGCGGATAAGCTAGTCCTAGCAGTGGAGGTTCTTGATGCTGGTGAGGGACGACTAAGCTAGTCCAGCAGTGGGAGGTCCTTGATGGTGGTGAGGTACGACTAAGCTATAGTCTAGCCAGTGGGAGGTTCCTTGATGCTGGAGTGAGGGACGACTAAGCTACAGTCTTAGCAGTGGAGGTCTTGATGCTGGTGAGGGGCGACTAAGCTAGTTAGCAGTGGAGGTTCTGATGCTGGTGAGGGACGATAAGTAGTCTAGCTGTGGAGCGTTCCTTGATGCTGGTGAGGGACGACTAAGCTAGGTCTAGCAGTGCAGGTTCCTTGATGTGGCTGAGGGGCGACTAAGCTAGTAGTCTGCAGTGGAAGGTTCCTTGTGCTGGTGAGGTTGCGACCTAAGCTACGTCTAGAGTGGAGGTTCCTTGATGCTGGAGAGGGACGATAAGCTAGTCTAGCAGTGGAGGTTCCTTGATGCTGGTGAGGGGGCGACTAAGTTTAGTCTAGCAAGTGGAGTTCCGTGATGATGGTGAGGGTCGACTAGCTAGTCTAGCAGTGGACGGTTCCTTGATGTGGGTGTAGGGAGACTAAGCTTAGTCTAGCAGTGGAGGTTCCTTGATGCTGGGTGAGCGGACGACTAAAGCTAGTCTAGCAGTGAGAGTTCCTTGATGCTGGTGAGGGGCGACTAAGCTAGTCTAGCAGTGGAGGTTCCTTGATGATGGAGAGGGACGGACTAGCTAGACTGCAGTGGAGGTTCCTTGTGCTGGTGAGGACGACTAAGCTAGTCTAGCAGTGGAGGGTTCCTTGATGCTGGTGAGGGGCGACCCTAAGCTAGTCTTGCAGTGGGTAGGTTCCTTGATGCTGGTGAGGGACGCTAATTTCGTTCTTGCAGTGGAGGTTCCTTGATGCTGGTGGGACGACTAAGTTAGTCTTAAGCAGTGGAGGGTCTCCTTCGATGCTGGTGAGGGACGACTAAGCTAGTCTAGCAGTGGAGGTTCCTGATGTGGTGAGGACGGACTAGTAGTCTAGCAGTGGGAGTTCTTGATGCTGGTGAGGACGACTAAGCTAGGTATATCAGTGAGGTTCCTTGATGCTGGTGAAGGGACGACTAAAGTAGTCTAGCAGTGGAGGTTCCTTGATGCTGGTGAGGGGCGATATAGCTATCTAGCAGTGGAGTTTCCTTGATTGCTGGTGAGGGGCGGACTAAGTAGTTAGGAGTGGAGGTTCCTTGATGCTGGTGAGGGTCGACTAAGCTAGTCTAGACAGTGGAGTTTCCTTGATGTTGGTGAGGGACACGTGGACTAAGACTAGTCTAGCAGTTGAGGTTTCCTTGATGCTGTGAGGGGCGACTAAGCTTAGATTCTAAGCAGTGGAGGTTCCTTGATGCTGGTGATGGGCGATAAGCTAGTCTAGGAGTGGGAGGTTCCTTGATGCTGGTGAGGGACGACTAAGCTAGACTAGCAGTGGAGGTTCCTTGATGCTGGTGAGGGAGACCTAAGCTAGTCTAGCAGTGGAGGTTCCTTGATGCTGTGTGAGGGTGCGATAAGCTAGGCTAGCAGTGGAGGTCTTGATGTGGTGAGGGACGAACTAAGTTAGTCTAGCGTGGTGGTTCCTTGATGCTGGTGAGGGACGACTAAGTTAGTTCTAGCAGTGGAGGTTCCTGATGCTGGTGAGGGAACGACTAAGCTAGTTCTAGCAGTGGAGGTTCCTTGATGTGGTGAGGGGACTAGCTGTCTAGCAGATGGAGGTTCTTGTGCGGTGAGGGACGACTAAGTTAGTCTAGCAGTGGAGGTTCCTTGTTGATTGCTGTGTGAGGGGCGGACTAAGCTAGTTCTGCAGTGGAGGTTCCTTGTATGTGGTGAGGGGCGACTAAGCTAGTTCTAGCAGTGGAGTTCCTTGATGCTGGTGAGGGACGAATAAAGTAGTCTAGCAGTGGAGGTTCCTGATGCTGTGCGGGACGACTAAGCTAGTCTGCAGTGGAGGTCCTTGATGCTGTGTGAGGGGACGTACCTGAGCTAGTCTAGCAGTGGAGGTTCATGTGCTGGTGAGGGACACGACTGAGTTAGTGCTAGCAGTGGAGGTCCCTTGATGCTGGTGAGGGGCGACTAAGTAGTCTTTACTAGAAGTGGAGGTTCCTTGATTGCTGGTGAGGGGCGCGACTAAGCTAGTCCTAGCAGTGGAGGTTCCTTTGATGCTGGTGAGGGACGATAAGCTAGTCTAGCAGTGGAGGTTCCTTGATGCTGGTGAGGGAGACGACTAAGTTAGTCTAGCAGTGGAGGTTCCTTGATGCTGGTGAGGGGCGAGCGACTAAGCTAGTCTAGGCAGTGAGGTTCTAGATGCTGGTTGAGGGGCGACTAAGCTTGTCTAGCAGTGGAGGTTCCTTGATGCTGGTGAGGACGACCTAAGCTAGTCTAGCAGTGGAGGTTCCTTGATGCTGCGTGAGGGACGACCTAAGCTGTAGTCTAGCCAGTGGAGGTCCTTGATTGTGGGAGGGACGACTAATCTAGTCTAGCAGTGGTAGGTTCTTGATGCTGGTGAGGGACTACGACTAACCTAGTCTAGCAGTGGAGGTTCCATTGATGCTGTGGGAGGGACACGGACTAAGTTAGTCTAGCAGTGGAGGTTACTTGAGCTGGTGAGGGACGACCTAAGCTAGTTAGCAGTGGAGGTTCCTTGTTGCTGGTGAGGGACGACCTAAGACTAGTCTAGCAGTGAGAGGTTCCTTTGATACTGGTTGAGGGAACACGGCCTAAGTAGTCTAGCATTGGAGGTTCCTTGATGCTGGTGAGGACAACGACTAAAGCTAGTCTAGCAGTGGAGGTTCCTGATGCTGGTGAGGGGCGACTAAGGATAAGTCTAGCAGTGGAGGTTCACTTGATGCTGCGTGAGGGAACGACTAAGCAGTCTTGCAGTAGAGGTTCTTGATGCTGGTGAGGGACGTCTAAGCTAGTCTAGCAGTGGAGGTTCCTTGATGCTGGTGAGGGACGACTAAGCTGTCTAGCAGTGGAGGGTTCTTGATGCTGGTGAGGGGGACTAAGCTAGTCTTTCAGTGGAGGTTCCTTGATAGCTGGTGAGGGACGGACTAGCTAGTCTAGCAGTGGAGGTCCTTGATGTGGAGATGGACGACTAAGCTAGTCTATGAGTGGAGGTTACTTGATGCTGGTGGGGGAGACTAAGTTCATCTAGCAGAAATGGAGGTCCTTGATGCTGGTGAGGGACGACTAGTTAGTCTAGCAGTGGAGGATTCTTGTGCTGGTGAGGGACGACTAAGTAGTCTAGCAGTGGAGGTTCCTTAATGCTGGGGAGGGAACGACTAAGCTAGTCTAGAGTGGAGGTTCCTTGATGCTGGTGAAGGGACGACTAAGTTGTTCTAGCGTGGAGGTTCGTTGTGCTGGTGAGGGGCGACTAAGCTAGTCTAGAGTGGAGGTTCAGTGATGCTGGTGAGGGGCGACTAAGCTAGTCTAGCAGTGGATGTCCTTGATGCTGGTGAGGGAACGGACCTAGCTAGTCTAGCAGTGGAGGTTCCTTGATGCTGGTGAGGGACGACTAAGTAGTCTAGAGTGGAGGTTCCTTGATGTGGTGAGGACGACTAAAGCTCGTCTAGCAGTGGAGGTTCCTTGATTGTGGGTGAGGGGACGAGTAGTAAGCTAGTCTAGCAGTGGAGGTTTTCCTTGATGCTGGTGAGGGCGACTAAGCTAGTCAACCCGTTTAATTTCCCTTTGATGCTGGGAGGGGCGAAAAAACTAGTCTAGAACCCGGAATTTCCCCTTGGGTTGGGGTGAAGGGCGACTAAGTTTATTTAAGCAGTGGGGGTTTCCCTTGATGCGGTGAGGGGCGACTAAAGTAGTCTGGGCAGGGAGGTTCCTTGATCCCGGGTGGGGGGGCAACTAAGCTGTCTACAGTTTTTGACGCCTGTACTGCCCAGAACACACAGCTAGCCGTCTCCCTCGGGAACTAGTTCTTATTTCGAGGCATTTGGGGTGCGGGCCCTCTGTAGGCTCACCAGGTCCGGGGGAGGTTTAACCCGGGGCCCCCCCCTCTCACCCCCTAGGCCGCCCGTTTGGGGGAGACAAAGGCTTCCCCCCCCCGGGGACTGGTTTGCGGCCCACTCCCTCACACTGCCCTTTTGTGTACTAACCCCCTACCCCAATTTAAAGCCAAACTAGCCCCACGGGCCGTTTCATTGCTCCCCAAACGCTCCCTTTTTCGGAAACTAAACCCCCGTTCACAGTAAGAACAGCAATCAGTGGTGACTGCAGATCAACGGCTTTGTGAGCCTTTCAGTGTGGAGGGGTCAACACCATCGGTCGACCCCAGTCAAATCACCCTTTCGCCCTTAAAACCCGCCCCCAGCTGGTAAAAGTTACTGTTACCCCCCAGCGTTTTAAAAGGGGGCCCTAGAAGATCTTCTTTCGCCCAAAGTTTTTCCCCAAAAAAATTCTGGACATGGGGGTCACGGGTCATTTTCCAGCCTTAGCAGCCCACGTGTTCCCCCCTCTAACCCCCCTAAAAACCCCCTTAAACACTTCCCGCCCTTTTCTCCTGCCTCCTACAGCGTCCCTACCCCCTTTCAGTTTCCAAAAAGTAGGGGTGGGGTCGTTTAGTGTGTTGGCTTGGGGGGCTCCACCCCTTACCAGGGGGCAGCTCGGGGGTTGGTTGAAAACCCCTAGGCAGCTTTGTAAACGCACCGGGCCCCCCTCTACAGCCTTCTTGCTACCAACAAACCGTCCATATTGGGCCGCCAGGTGTTTGTGTTCTTCCAGTTTCCCTCAAGAAGTTCTACCTTGTTTTAACCAGGGGAAAACCCAGTTGGCTTACCCCCAACCCAGCCCCAGTTCAGCCCCCACGCCCTTTAAAACAGCCGGGCTGGGGCCCCTCACCCCCAAATTTGGGGCTACAACTACTCGGGTCTCGTTTCCGGGCCAAATCAGTTTTTTTTTGTGTTCCCCAAATTTTTAAATTTTTTTTTTCCTTTCCCCTTTGCTTTTTATTTTTCCCCATTCATCCCCAAATTTTCTTTTTTCCCCAGTGATTTTTTAAACAGAAAAATTTTAAATCGTCCCATTTTATGTTTCACTTAGGCCTTTTTTTTAGCACGTTCGATTAGTGCAGTAAAGGTTTTGTCCCCCAATGTGCTGAAGTCGCAGTCATTTCAGCTCGCCCCAGAACGCTTGTCAGTGTAAAAACCCACGAAACAGCTGTGGGTCACGCTGAGTTCCCATGTTTTTCCCTAATATCTTATACCCCCACAGAGTTACCCCGGTCCCTTCCTGTTTTTTCCCAAAAAGCCATTCGGGAAAAATTTTTTCCTACTCATTAAAGCCCCATAGCGGTGTAAAAAAATGCTACGAGGCGTGTAGTTTTTACTGGGAGAAATCACTAAAAAGTTTCAGGCCCCTGAAAGCACCCGTCCCTTCGTCCATCCCCTGCACTAAAAATTTAAAAGAAAAACAGGGGACTTACCTGCTTTCCAATTTTTTTGTGCCATTTTTTTTAACTGTCCTGCCCCCAATACAGTTACAGTTACTAAAAGCCTTTACTTCATTTAAAATTTTTCAGGTCATCAGTGCACATTTTTGCCACTTACCTCCCAGCTTCTTAAATTTTGTACATTTTTTTTGGGCACCCCCACATTTTAAATTCCAGTATTTTACTCCCTTTCTTGACCCGTTTTTGTTAAATTGTTCAGTTTTAAACCCCATTTTTTTAAAATTTTTCCTCTCAAATACAGTTGCAAGTAATTCCTTTTTTGCTGTTAATTTTGTTTTTTTGCCCCGCAAGTTAGTCAAGATTGTTGACAACCCTGCACTTTTTTTTGTTTTTTTTATTTTTTTTTTTTCTTTTAATAATTTGAAATTCTTCAAGTACTTGAGTATTATTTATTCTCCCTGAAAGTAAATCCCAAATCTGGGGCCTACCCTTTAAAAAAATTTTCTCCTGTTTCCCCCATTTTTTTTCCCTCTACAAAAAATATTATTTTTTTAAATTGTGAATATTCACCAATGTGCATTACTTTTTGTATTTTTAAAACCCCAATTTCTTTGAGTGTTTTTTTGGGGAAACCCTGCTTTTTACCTTTTAATTACCAAAAATTATTTGTGAAGTTCATTAATTTTGCCCTTGGATTGTAAAATTTTTTGTTTTCCCCGGGGGTACACCTCCCAAAACCAGTGTGCACCCTTTCTAAAACCATTTAAAAACCTTTCCCCTATTTTTGAGTTAATTTTTGCTTTTTATTAATTTTTTTTGTGTGAAATATAGAAACCCTTTTTTTTAAGTGTACTTTTTTTTTTTTCCCTGTGATTTTTGGAAACAGTCCCTTCTTGATATTTTTGCTGTGCCAACTTCCCTTTTTTAAGGGAAATTACTTTTTTTTTGCTTTCCCAATTTGAAACTCCCCGCACCTGCAATTTTTTTAAACTGTGCTTGCAGCACAGTTTAGTTTTTGTTTTATTTCCTGATTTTTTTTATTTTTTGTGCAATTTTTGCTACCGTTTTTTAAACTTTTAAAACCCCTTTTCAAAAATTTTTGTTGCCATTTCCCCAGGTGAAATTATTGCCCACCCTTAGCTTCATTTTTTTGCATTTCCCCTTTAGTTCTTTCCCACTTGCATACATCTCTTTTTTGGGGGTTTTTTCAGAGGGAAACCCCTATTTCTTTTTTTTTTGTTGTTTTTTTTCCAAATTTTTTCCCCATCACAAAAGCTTTTTAAACCTAATACCGTGAGGGCTGGGGTTCTTTTCTGACTCTGTTTTGGGAATTTGAAAGCCATGCATCCCTTTTCTTGCCCTCCCTGCCCCTTTTACCCTCTTCGTGACCATTTTGCGTTTGAACAATTACGTTTGATAAGACAACGCGGGGGGCCGTCCCAAATTAGTCCAGATTCTGCTGGTGCTAGCAAGGGTTTTGCCTCAGCCACTTTAACACGCGGCAGGCATCGAAGCCCCCGTGCCGTTGGTCAAATTGTGGTTTAAAAGCCCCTCGACCACCAAGTGGGCCGGCTCATGTCCATACCCAAACCCTTTTTTTGGGAGGGTTTCTTTCAAATAGTTTTGACCCGGGGCTGCATTTCAGTCGAGACGACTGTTAAGGCCAAATTTGATAGTCCCAGGGATCCCCCCAAAAATTACTTTCGTGCTGCTTTTGAAAGCAGTAAAATCTCACCCGGGATGTTTAGGTCCCCTTTTTTGCAGCTCAATCGAGTTTTTTAGGTTTCAGCCCGGGGAGGAAACTTAAGGAGGTATTTAGGCGTTTTTTTTCGGCGTAGTCCCCAAACCCATTACATTGAAATCTTTTACCAGTGTTTTGGGCCGAATGTCAATACCGGCACGAAAGCCCCCGGGCTTGCATTTGGGGTTTGAGCAACCCCCCAAAAAGATTTTAAAATGATCCCATCAGCCCCACAAAAGGGGGGGTTAAATGGGGGAAAAAACGGGTTTTAAAGCAAAAGACTTTAAACCCCCAAATGCTGGCTGTAGGCATCGCGGGGGGGTTTGCCCCCCTTAACCCCGAGGGCCATTGATGGCTAGGCCCCGGCCCCTCACACGACGTCCTGGGGGGCATATGATGCCATTGACGCGATCAAGCCGCCGGGTGAAAAAGGCAAGGTTTGTTCCCCCTTTGCGGATGATCCTTTTTCCCAACCTTCCCGGACTTCCCACAGTGACCCCGGGGTTGCAGCCGGAAGTAAATTTTTGGGCCGTGCTGTCAGAAAACCCCCCAGCCCCCCAAAGTTTCTAACCCCCCCCACAAAAACACCCCCCTAAGTAAAAATATTGACCACAGAAACACAGTCAGTCCCATACAAAAAAGCGTCATGGGACTTCCGGGCCCAGGGCGAAACGTGCATGGGACACCAACCCCCAACCTCACCTGTAAGCGTGTATTTGATGTTTTTCAACTGGGGCCCAAAACGGGGCATAGGGTTCGGAGTGTTCCCAAACCCAAATCCCCCAAAGTAACCGTCACAGTCCCCCGCTCATTTTAAAACAGTAACCAAAACCACCCCCACGCTCGTTTTCAAGGAAACCCCGTCACCGCCCCCATGCTCACCTCGCGAGGGAATCTGTATGTCCCCCACAAAAATTTCCCCAGTCAAACCCCCCATGATGTAACAAGTTTCCGAATTTTACTGTCACTGAGGGGCAGGCATTTCTTTTCGCGAATGACATGCTCGTCGCACCCTTTTCCACTAGTTGGGGTTTAAGGGGGCCGGTCCGCAAAACCAGGGGAAAAAACGAGAAACCCCTGTCAAAGTCGTTGTATTCCGTCCCTGTCCGAAATGAATTCGCCGCCCTGAGCAGTGTTTCGCTTTCCGACGTGAGGAAACGAGTGTCTTGATGTTGTTGCCGAGAATCGACCTTAAATTTTCCCGGGCGAGCCTCGGCAACAAGCGTCGAGCCTCAAGAAACTGTGACTCCCGGGGATTTGCGGCCTTTTAAAGCCTTCATGTTCGGTATTACAAACCCTGTGGACCCGGGTCATTTGAATCCACTGTCCACCATAAGCCTGTTTTACCCTTTTCCCAGATCAGGTTTGGTGGTTTAAAATTTCCGTCCATTTTTTTCCCCAGACATTGGCCTTCCCCGGGCCCTGTTTGGGCAAACCGTCTGCCCCCTTTGCCTTGAAGGGGTTCAGGGTTTAAACCGCTCGGTTCGTGGTCGTCAACATTAGAATTTTCGGTCCAGGGGCACAAGGGTGTCCCCAAAAAATTTTTAGCGGGAGATGGTTTTTTTTCCATGGGACCTCTATAGGGTTTAAAACCATGGCAGACCTTAGGATCCGTTTTTGATCCAGCTGAGGGAAAGAAATTTAACGGAGTGGGAAAGGCCCTTTGGGGCCCTGTGTTAGGTTCCCCCTATGTGTACTCTGTTTTCGAGTATGCCAGTGCCTAGAATCGTTGGAAATCGGTGGTTTCCCCAAAAGCACATTTTTTCCCCGGGGGTCGGTCTCTTTTTCCTTACGGGCCCGGGAGTAAAAGGGTTTGTTGCCCCCTCAACCCCCTGGCCCAACCCGCGCGTAGTTTTCCAGTGAAACCCAGTCGGGGGGGCCCCCCAGTCTTTAAACCCTTTACTCTAAATTGACGCTGTTTTTGGGGCCAGCATTTTTCAAGCCGGGAGTATCCCTGTCGGCAGGGGGACTGCCCGACTCGTGTCATGGCAAACACAAGCGAGTTTCTGTTGTACAAAATAAAGACCACTTTGTCAGCTTAAATTTGTTTACCTCCTTTTAAGGTGTCGTGGGGAAAAGCTTTTGAAGGAGACCCGTGCTGGGGTTGGGGGAACGGGCATGTGCGAAATCAAGGGGCCTCTCCCTTGGAAAACCCTCCCCTTTACCAGGGCAAAAGTGGTAAGTTTGGGAAGTCATTGTTGTTTTAAAGCACAGTCAAAAAATTTCCCTTGGGGGGAAAAATTTCCTCACTTTTCCCCAAACCCTTTTAAAATTTCCCCCTCCCGGGGAGAGTGGAGGGGAAGCCCCAGCTGACTTCCTTGTGGTGCAGTTTTCCCAGGGAGTCTGGTGTGACTTTCCAAAAAACCCGGCCCGTGCAGGAAGATGATTAGCTTTGACAGGGGTTTTCCTGAAGAGGCCCCCCCAAATTCTCCAGGTTCTCAAACGGCACGTTCTGCCGGGCGACTAAAAATGGTGAGGCAATTTGGGGTTTTAACCCCCCTGATCTCTCACCCTATTCCATTGACAAAAGGGAAATAAACCCCCTTTAGTACCCTGCGTTCCCCTGCCCCCATGCGCCCCAAAAAGGGCCCTTTGCCCAAGAATCATTAAAACGGATGCTCCGTGATGGAGTTATTGAGGGTTTCCCCTTCCCCCCTGGAAAGTCCCCTTTATTCTGGTTCCCCAAAAAAAAAGGGAACCCGGCGCCCTGTTATCGATTACAGGAAACTGAATGCATGTACCATCCCAGACCGCCTTTTCCCCTTTGCCAGTTCTGAACGACCTGTTGAAAAACAACGGCGATAATTTTGGTCCCTTTTTAACTCTTGGGTCTTCTTCAAGGGTTTGGAAAATCCCCCCGATGATGAGAGCAAAGGTTGGGCGCTTTCTCTACTTTAAAAAAGGGCAAATTTCCCGTTCAGGGGATGCCCCCTTGGCTTGCGTGGGGGCCCAAAACACGTTTAGTCGTTTGATGACGGGCAATTTTCCGTACCCCCCTAGGTGGCACCTCATGGGCTACCTGGATGATCTCATAAATCATGGTTTGCCCAAGATTCCCGTACTCTTGGGAAAATTTTACGGGTATTGGACAGGGGGTTTCTCAAAGGGAAAACCCTTAAAGGGAATTTCTTCCAAATGTCATTTCCTCCCGAAGGAAATAAAATTTTTTGGGTCCCCGTAGTGACTCAGAAAGGGATAAAAGACGGGCCCAGTTTTAAAAACCCCGGCCGTGCAGAAAAATTTCCCCCGACCCTTTACGGCGAATGGAGTCCCGGGCCTTTTATAGGCCTGGCGGGTTTCTTACCGCCCCCTTTATTGCAGGTTTTTTTCCAAAATTGCTGCCCCCGGGCACGCCAAATCAAGAAAAGGGGCCCCTTTTTGGAAAAGGAATTTTGGTCCCGGAACGAGCTTTTTCCACCCTTAAGAACCAAATTAAAATTTACCCCAACCTTAGAATTTCCCCAAATTTTACCAAGGGATTTAAACCCTTTACGCTGATGCCCAAAGTTGGCATCCCGGGGAAATCTTGTTTACAGGAAACCCAATTGTAAGCAAAAAGCCCATTTCCCCTTTTCTAGCCCTGTCCTTACAAAGCGGAATCAATTTTCAGTGACAGAGCTTTAAGCTTTAGCCAAGTATGGGCCCCGAGTCTTTTTGGGAAAATCATCTATCATTATCCCCTCAAGATTTACACAGCATTTACCCCCATTGGGGCCCCTTTTTTCGAATAAGAACCTCTCGGGAAAAACAAAGTCGGTGGTCGCTTTACGTTAAAGACTACAACCCCGAAATTTGCTAGTCCCCGGGAAACAAAAAGTTGTAAACCCGATGCCCTGTCGAAAGGGATATAGCTTTTGTGAGTGTCGGCAATTTTGTTCTCTGTTGAGGATCTCGAGAGAGCCCAAAGACAGGGGCCCCGTGTGGTCTCCCCGTCCTTTGTTTTTCCCGCCCCAAAAGGAAGTTGACTTACAGGTCAAGTCTCCCGTTCCACTGAAGGTTTAGTGGTCAACCAATGAGTAATTGCCGTGTTGCACAGTGGTGGACCCCCGGCCCGAACCATATACCAACTGGGGAAAACCCGGTTTTCCAAAGATACCAGCTTTCTCTTAGGTTGATCCACAATGTTTCCCCGGGTAGTGCACCCCCGGGGAAAGGCAGTGTATCAAACAGGCACGAATGAAAAATTTTGGCCTTTAAAATGGCAGCGGACATTCAGGCATGTTTCACCAAATGTGCTGTTTGCCTTCAGCACAAGGGTACCCTTACAGGTCCCCAGCCCCCCTTTTTAAAGTATTTCCCCTTACAAAAGGGGGCCCTGGGGGAGAACTTCTGGGCGCCTGTTGACGAACTTCTCGCCTCGGGGAAGGAAATAAGCACCTGCTTGTAAGGTAATTAATTTTACGGGGGTACAGTGAAAATTTGTTTCCCCTTCTGATAAAACCGCCCAAACGGTCGCTAGTGCTTTCCGGGGAGCATGTTGTTTTGTATACTTGCCCACGTTTTCCTTCTGTCAACAATGGGCTGAGTTTTTTAAATGGCATAATGCAGGTTTTTTGCCCCCAGTTCAACATTCATCAAGGCCCCCAGTAGCTTTCCCGCCCCCCTGGGGAGTAATGGTCTTGCTGGGAAGTTAAAAACGCAAAGTCCTGGATGTTTCTCAGGTAACCGTTTTTAACCCCGTTTAAATACAAAAGGGTTTTAGGGGTATTCCCCCGATGTTTTTAGTGTACATTAAATTCCCCCCTCAACCGCTCATCGGGGAGACACCTCATTTTGGGTTTGAAAGGCCATGGAAACGCTTTTTTATATGAAAAATTTTGTTTTCTCCCCTAGACCTACTTTCGATACTGATAACCCCGTGGGAGTAAAGTGGGGGTTTAACGCAGCTTGTTTCCCCTTTCCCCGGGTACGAGAGAAAACCCTTTTGATGCTTTCTGATAGGTTCAAAGTCTGAGGCAAAGCCCCCGCCAAGGAAAGCAAAGTGGAAAACCCGGGTTTCCCAAATTTTGTTGCTCAAAAACCCCGTGCAAAACCCAGGGATTTTCACAAACTTTTTTTCCCAAAGGTTTTTGGGTCCCTTTCCGTGTCCTTCCCACAGCTCCGTGGGAAAAAATTCGAGGTGAGGGAGATTGCTACGGGGAAAATATCAAAAAAGCCCACCTTGATCCCCATGAAGGGATTTTGGACTATATGCAGGCAAAACAGAAACGGAGGGACGTGCGTTGCCAACGCCACAATTGCTAAGGGTAGGGAAAACCCGTCCCAAACCCCTTTTCCCCCTTTCTTCTGGGACGGAAGACGGGGGCCCCGTTAAAGGGTCCATACTTATGGCCGCGGGCCCCGGAACCCCAAAAGACAATTTTGTGACTTGACGTAACCCAATTTACTTGTCCCCCCCAAAAATCCCACCAAATTAAGGGTTAAATTTTTTGCTTGCAGAAAGGGTATAAAAAGCACACACAATTTTTTAGTTAGTCGGGGAAAAAAATGGAGTAAGGGGGGAAAAATAAAGTAATTATGTAAATTTTCTTTTAGAAGGGGACTTTTAAGTGTAATAAATTCCTTGGGTGTTAAATATTATTTTTTGGTATGTGCCCCCCCAGTTTTTTATATAAAAAAAAGAGCCTGTATTAAGGTCAGGGCAGTGCTCCCCTCTGAGTCCATGTCAAACCTTAGGAAAAGATTTCTGTCAGTCATTTTTTCGATGTGAGGGTGCAACAAAAGTTCGTAACAGTGGTCCCAAATGAATTTTTGGGCCCCGCAGACCCAAACCCGTTTAGAACATTTTTGTTCCAGTGCTGACTCTCCGGAAACCCCCTCCCCCCGATTTTAAACAACGCGGGCAAACCATTTTTCTCTTCCCCCAGTTGGGAGAGTTTTTTTTTGCCCTTTTTTTTTTTAAAGTTTCCCTTTTTTATTTACTAGTGACGAAACCCGTCCCTCTCGGGGGAGCTGTGTACGTAATTCCTTTATTTCCCGTGGGCCCCAAACCGTTTTGTTTACGCGGGTTTCGTGGGCCTAGCAAATTTTAGACAGCCTGGGACTATCAGAAAAAAAGCCTAGCCGTCTGCTCTGACTAGTTCATATTTCGCGGGATTTTTTTTGCTGCCCCCTGTTTGGGGTCACCCAGGTCAGTGGGAGGCTAAACCCAGCCGCTTTCACTCCTTTGGGACCGACTTTTAGAGACACAAGTGCTTTCCCCCTTTCCCCGGAAAGGCTCGCGGGGAAATCCCCCACACTGCCCGTTGTTTTCTCACCCCTTTTCCCCAATTTTAAAACCAAAAAAATCCAGGGTGCTTTAAATTTCTACCTACGCTACCCTTTTTCGGCCCCTAAACCGCTGTTCAGCAGTAAGAACAACAATAAAAACAGTGGAGTTCCTTGTTTTTGTGAGGGGCGACTAAGCTAGTCTTGCAGTTGGGGGTTTTTCCCTTTTGCTGGGGGGAAAACCCAAAACTAGGGCTGCAGTGGGGGTTCCTTTTTTGCTGGTGGGGGCGACTAAGCTAGTCTAGCAGTGGAAGTTCCTTGATGCTGGTGAGGGGCCACTAAGCAAATCTAGCAGTTTAAGATCCTTGATGCTGGTGAGGGGCAAAAAAGCTAGTCTAGCAGCGGAAGTTCCTTGATGCTGGTGAAGGGCGACTAAGCTAGTCTAGCAGTGGAGGTTCCGTGATGCTGGTGAGGGACGACTAAGCTAGTCTAGCAGTGGAGGTTCCTTGATGCTGGTGAGGGGCCACTAAGCTAGTCTAGCAGTTTAAGTTCCTTGATGCTGGTGAGGGGCAAAAAAGCTAGTCTAGCAGCGGAAGTTCCTTGATGCTGGTGAAGGGCGACTAAGCTAGTCTAGCAGTGGAGGTTCCGTGATGCTGGTGAGGGACAACTAAGCTAGTCTAGCAGTGGAGGTTCCTTGATGCTGGTGAGGGGCCACTAAGCTAGTCTAGCAGTTTAAGTTCCTTGATGCTGGTGAGGGGCAAAAAAAGCTAGTCTAGCAGCGGAAGTTCCTTGATGCTGGTGAAGGGCGACTAAGCTAGTCTAGCAGTGGAGGTTCCTTGATGCTGGTGAGGGGCGACTAAAGCTAGTCTAGCAGTGGAGGTTCCTTGATGCTGGTGAGGGGCAACTAAGCTAGTCTAGCAGTGGAGGTTTCTTGATGCTGTGTGAGGGGCGACTAAGCTAGTCTAGCAGTGGAAGTTCCTTGATGCTGGTGAGAGGGCGACTAAGCTAGTCAAGCAGTGGAGGTTCCTTGACGCTGGTGAGGGGCAACTAAGCTAGTCTAGCAGTGGGTTCCTTGATGCTTGTGAGGGGCGGCTAAGCTAGTCTAGCAGTGAAGGTTCCTTGATGCTGGTGAGGGCGACTAAGCTAGTCTAGCAGTGGAGGTTCCTTGATGCTGGTGGGGGCGACTAAGCTAGTCTAACAGTGGAAGTTCCTTGATGCTGGTAGGGGCGACTAAGCTAGTCTAGCAGGGAGGTTCCTTGATGCTGGTAAGGGGCGACTAATGCTAGTCTAGCAGTGGAGATTCCTTGATGCTGGTGAGGGGCGACTAAGCTAGTCTAGCAGTGGAGGTTTCTTGATGCTGATGAGGGGCGACTAAGCTAGTCTAGCAGTGGAATTTTCCTTGATGCTGTTGGGATGCGACTAAGCTAGTCTAGCAGTGGAAGTTCCTTGATGCTGGTGAGGGGCGCTAAGCTAGTCTAGCAGTGGAGGTTCCTTGATGCTGGTGAGGGGCGACTAATGCTAGTCTAGCAGTGGAGGTTCCTTGATGCTGGTGAAGGGCGACAAAGCTAGTCTAGCAGTGGAGGTTCCTTGATGCTGGTGAGGGGCGACTAAGCTAGTCTAGCAGAAGAGGTTCCTTGATGCTGGTGAGGGGCGACTAAGCTAGTCTATGAGTGGAGGTTCCTTGATGCTGGTGAGGAGCGACTAATCCTAGTCTAGCAGTGGAGGTTCCTTGATGCTGGTGAGGGGCGACTAAGCTAATCTAGCAGTGGAGGTTCCTAGATGTTGGTGAGGGGCGACTAATGCTAGTCTATCAGTGGAGGTTCCTTGATGTTGGTGAGGAGCGACTAATCCTAGTCTAGCAGTGGAGGTTCCTTGATGCTGGTGAGGGGCGACTAAGCTAATCTAGCAGTGGAGGTTCCTAGATGTTGGTGATGGGCGACTAAGCTAGTCTAGCAGTGGAGGTTCCTTGATGCTGGTGAGGGGCGACTAATGCTAGTCTAGCAGTGGAGGTTCCTTGATGCTCGTGAGGGGCGACTAATGCTAGTCTAGCAGTGGAGGTTCCTTGATGCTGGTGAAGGGCCACTAATCCAAGTCTAGCAGTGGAGGTTCCTTGATGCTGGTGAGGGGCGACTAATGCTAGTCTAGCGGTGGAGGTTCCTTGATGCTGGTGAGGGGCGACTAAGCTAGTCTAGCAGTGGAGGTTCCTTGATGCTGGTGAGGGGCGACTAAGCTAGTCTAGCAGTGGAGGTTCCTTGATGCTGGTGAGGGGCGACTAAGCTAGTCCAGCAGTGGAGGTTCCTTGATGCTGGTAAGGGGCGACTAATGCTAGTCTAGCAGTGGAAGTTCCTTGATGCTGGTAAGGGGCGACTATTGCTAGTCTAGCAGTAGAGGTTCCTTGATGCTGGTGAGGGGCGACTAAGCTAGTCTAGCAGTGGAGGTTCCTTGATGCTGGTGAGGGTCGACTAATGCTAGTCTAGCAGTGGAGGTTCCTTGATGCTGGTGAGGGGCGACTAAGCTAGTCTAGTAGTGGTGGTTCCTTGATGCTGGTGAGGGGCGACTAAGCTAGTCTAGCAGTGGAGGTTCCTTGATGCTGGTGAGGGGCGACTAAGCTAGTCTAGCAGTGGAGGTTCCTTGATGCTGGTGAGGGCGACTAAGCTAGTCAAGCAGTGGAGGTTCCTTGATGCTGGTGAGGGGCGACTAAGCTAGTCAAGCAGTGGGAGGTTCCTTGATGCTGGTGAGGGCGACTAAGCTAGTCTAGTAGTGGAGGTTCCTTGATGCTGGAGAGGGACGACTAAGCTAGTCTAGCAGTGGAGGTTCCTTGATGCTGGTGAGGGGCGACTAAGCTAGTCTAGCAGTGGAGGTTCCTTGATGCTGGTGAGGGACGACTAAGCTAGTCTAGCAGTGGAGGTTCCTTGATGCTGGTGAGGGGCAAATGATCCAAGAATTAGCTTCCTTGGGTCTAACATTATTACCTCTCAATCTTCAGATGCTGCATCTCGCTAATAAGTTGAACACTTCCCCCGTAATATTAGTGTTATCTTGAGTAGTTCTGCTTGTTTGCTGATGTTAATTATATGAAATGAAGAGTTTATGAACGAAGATTTTGACATAAACTAAACATTAAGTATTGGAATGTTAACAAATATTGCAAATAAATCCTTGAGTCATTAATGATCGCATAATTACCTTAAATTATCATATCACTTTGTTGATGACTGCTTAATTATTGTGTAAATTATCTTATTTTCTATATCATTAGTTTTTGTTCATTCGTAAGAGCAATTAGTTGTATGTATAATTCTTAAGTAACATATTCGAATATTGAAATGAAATAAGATAAATAAAACGCAACTTTCTATTAGACTTGCCTAATGCAGGAACGTTGTTGATCATTAGCGGCCGCTTATCCTTGATTAATTGACTACTGCGAGAACCTCGGGAAGGAAGCACACGACCTCATTAACTTAATTAACTGTTTGTTTTGCTTTTAAGATTTTAAGTTTGCTGGCAGCGGAAAGAGATTACATTCACTGCTTGCTGAGACCTGAGATCACTCTCACTTCCAGCTTGCTGGGACCTGAGATCACTCTCACTTCCAGCTTGCTGGGACCTGAGATCACTCTCACTTCTAGCTTGCTGGGACCTGAGATCACTCTCTCTTCCAGCTTGCTGGGACCTGAGATCACTCTCACTTCCAGCTTGCTGGGACCTGAGATCATCTCTCACTTCCAGCTTGCTGAGACCTGAGATCACTCTCACTTCAGCTTGCTGGGACCTGAGATCACTCTCACTTCCAGCTTGCTGGGACCTGAAATCACTCTTACTTCCAGGTTGCTGGGACCTGAGATCACTCTCACTTCCAGCTTGCTGGGACCTGAGATCACTCTCACTTCCAGCTTGCTGGGACCTGAGATCACTCTCACTTCCAGCTTGCTGGGACCTGAGATCACTCTCACTTCCAGTTTGCTGGAACCTGAGATCACTCTCACTTACCAGCTTGCTGGGACCTGAGATCACTCTTACTTCCAGCTTGCTGGGACCTGAGATCACTCTCACTTCCAGCTTGCTGGACCTGAGATCACTCTCACTTCCAGTTTGCTGGAACCTGAGATCACTCTCACTTCCAGCTTGCTGGGACCTGAGATCACTCTCACTTCCAGTTTGCTGGAACCTGAGATCACTCTCACTTCCAGCTTGCTGGGAACCTGAGATCACTCTCACTTCCAGCTTGCTGGGACCTGAAATCACTCTTACTTCCAGGTTGCTGGGACCTGAGATCACTCTCACTTCCAGCTTGCTGGGACCTGAGATCACTCTCACTTCCAGCTTGCTGGGACCTGAGATCACTCTCACTTCCAGCTTGCTGGGGACCTGAGATCACTCTCACTTCCAGTTTGCTGGAACCTGAGATCACTCTCACTTCCGGGCTTGCTGGGACCTGAGATCACTCTTACTTCCAGCTTGCTGGGACCTGAAATCACTCTTACTTCCAGGTTGCTGGAACCTGAGATACACTCTCACTTCCAGCATGCTGGGACCTGAGATCACTCTCACTTCCGGCTTGCTGGGACCTGAGATCACTCTCACTTCCATTTCTTGCTGGAACCTGAGATCACTCTCACTTCCAGCTTGCTGGGACCTGAGATCACTATCACTTCCAGTTTGCTGGGATCTGAGATCACTCTCACTTCCAGCTGTCTGGGACCTGAGCTCACTCTCACTTCCAGTTTGCTGGGACCTAATTCACTTTCACTTCCAGCTTGCTGGGACCTGAGCTCACTCTCACATCTCAGTTTGTGTTACCTGAGATCTCACTCTCACTTCCAGCTTGCTGGAACCTGAGATCACTCTCACTTCCAGCTTGCTGGGACCTGAAATCACTCTCACTTCCAGCTCACGAGTGAAGTGGGCAATAACTGCTTGTAGAGTGTGGAATGAGAACTAAGTGAGTGCAAGAACATAAGAACATAAGAAAGCAGGAACACTGCAGCAGGCCTGTTGGCCCATACTTGGCAAGAAGTGGAATGAGTGGACTTTCGCTGCTTGCTGGGAGTGGAGAGAACATGAAACTGCTGACTAGAAGGAGAAATACCGGGTTTTCCCTGTACGCAGGAAATGGAAAGAGTCTGTGCTAACTGCTCGCTGAGAGAAGACAGAGTATACCCTATCCCTTGCTGAGAGAGGAGATAGTATATTCTAACTCCTCGCTGAGAGAGGAGATAGTATACTCTAACTCCTCGCTGAGAAAAGAGAGAGTATACCGTATCCCCTCGCTGAGAGAGTAGAGAGCATTCTCTAACTCCTCGCTGAGAGAGGAGAGAGTATACTCTAACTCCTCGCTGAGAGAAGAGAGAGTATAATCTAACTCCTCGCTGAGAGAGGAGGGAGCATACTCTAACTCCTCGCTGAGAGAGGAGAGGGTATACTCTAACTTCTGGCTGAGAAAGGAAAGAGTATACTCTAACTTCTGGCTGAGAGAGGAAAGAGTATACTTTAACGTCTGGCTGATAGGGGGGAAAGAGATACTCTAACTCCTCGCTGAGAGAGTAAGAGTATACTCTAACTCCTCAATGAGAGAGGAGAGAGCATACTCTAACTTCTGGCTGAGAAAAAGAAAGAGTATACTTTAACGTCTGGCTGATAGGGGAAAGAGTATACTCTAACTCCTCGCTGAGTGAGTAGAGAGTATACTCTAACTCCTCAATGAGAGGGAGAGAGAATGCTCAACTCCTCGCTGAGAGAAAGGAGAGCATACTCTAACTCCTCACATGAGAGAGGAAAAGTATACTCAAACTTCTGGCAGAGAGACGAAAGTGTATACTCTAACTTCTGGATGAGAGAGGAGAGAACATACTCTAACTTCTGGCTGAGAGAGGAAAGAGTATACTCTAACTCCTCGCTGACAGAGGAGAGAGTATACCCTATTTCCTGGCTGAGAGAGGAGAGAGTATACTCTATCTCCTGGCTGAGAGAGGAGAGAGTATACTCTATCTCCTGGCTGAGAGAGGAAGGAGTATACTCTAACTCCTCGCTGAGAGAGGAGAGGGTATACTTTATCTCCTGGCTGAGAGAGGAGAGAGTATACTCCATCTCCTGGCTGAGAGAGGAAAGAGTATACTCTAACTTCTGGTTGAGGGAGGAAAGAGTATACTCTAACTTCTGGCTGAGGGAGGAAAGAGTATACTCTAACTTCTAGCTGAGGGAGGAAGGAGTATACTCTAACTTCTAGCTGAGAGTGGAAAGAGTATACTCTAAATACTGGCTGAGAAAGGGAAGAGTATACTCTAACTCCTCGCTGAGAGAGGAGAGGGTATACTCTATCTCCTGGCTGAGAGAGGAGAGAGTATACTCTATCTCCTGGCTGAGAGAGGAGAGAGTATACTCTATCCCCTGGCTGAGAGAGGAAAGAGTATACTCTACTCCTGGCTGAGAGAGGAAAGAGTATACTCTATATCTGCTGAGAGAGGAGAGAGTATACTCTAATCTCTGGTGTGAAGAGGAAGAGTATAACTCTATACTCCTGCTGAGAGAGGAGAGGTATACTCTATCTCCTGGCTGAGAGAGGAGAGAGTATACTCTATCTCCTGGCTGAGAGAGGAAGAGTATACTATACTCCTGCTGAGAGAGAGAGAGTATACTCTATCTCCTGGCTGAAAGAGGAGAGGAGTATACTCTACCTCCTGGCTGGAGAGGAGAGAGTATACTCTAATCTCCTCGGCTGAGAGAGGAGAAGGAATACTCTATCTCTGGCTGAGAGAGGAGAGAGTATACTCTATCTTGGGTGAAGAGGAGAGAGTATACTCTATTCCTGGCTGGGAGGGAGGTTACTCCCCCGGGGCTGGGGGGAGAGTTACCTACCTCCTGGCTGAGAGAGGAGGAGTATTCTATCCGTGGCTGGAGGGGATTTTAACTCTACCCGGGGTTTTGGAAGAGGGGGAGGTATTTAACTCCTGGGTGAGAGGGGAAGGTTCTCACTGGGGGTGGGGGGAAGGTTATTCCTCCTGGCTGAGAGAGGGAAAAGGGGTATACTCTATTGTGGCTAGAGAGGAGAGATAACTTTATCTTGGTGGGGGGGGTTCTTTTGGTGGGGGGAGGGTTTTCCCTTGGTAGGAAGGAGTAATTTATTGTGGCTGGAGGGGGGTATATTTTCCGGCGGGGAGAGGGAGGATCTTCTCCTGGTGGAAGGAAGGTTTCCTTACCCCGGGGGGGAGGGGTTTCTTACCCCCTGGCTGAAAGGAAGCGGGACATTGTTGAAAAACCAGGGTATTAAAGTTATTTTTTTTGCTTTTTAACTATTAATTTAACTTTTTTTAACCCTTCTTTTTTAAAAAATTTTTATTTAAAAAATTGGGGATAATATTGAGCTTGGGAAAGAAATTCCAATTACTTATTTTTCAAAAAATTAGATTTTCCCTTATTAACTACATTTTGGCCGATTTCATGGGACTGAAAAATTTAACCGGGTTGTGGGAAAGGGCAGGACTGAAAAAGATCAACCCAAAAATGATCCTAAAATGGATAAAAAATTGATAAAGCATCTCAAATTTTAAATAAAAGACTTTTTCAGACAATAAAAGGAAAACGGGTACAAAGAAATAAAAATTTTCATTAGACCTAATAAAAAAAAATTTAAAAAAAAAGCCAAAGCAGTTATGAAATAAAGTCGCAAGGGACAGAGGATTTACCCAAAAGTTTCTCTCTCTTATATACGAAAGATTATGACAAGAAAACCTACTTAAAAAGTTATTAAAAAGTTACTCAGGTCGCTCACTGACACTGAAAACAAACAGCACAATTTACATATTCCTCATATTTTTAAAAGGAAGACACTGACAAAATTTAAGAAAATAAAAAAAAATATGCAAATGGACGAAAATAAAATTTTCGTCCCTTTGCATATTACATATATACATATATACGTATATATATATTTTACTTTATATATATATAAAATATAATATATTTATATAATATATTATATATATATATATAAAATAATTATATATATTATGTAGTGTTATTTTCTTCAGAGGCATCCCTTGGTTTAGACCTTTTACAGAGGCATCCCCTTTCCCGGGTTTAGACCTTCTACAAGGGATCCCTTCCGGGGTTTTTGCCCCACAGAGACATCCCTCCCGGTTTTTTACTTCTACAGAGGCATCCCCCCCCGGTTTAGACCTTTACAAGGATCCCCCTTCCCGGTTTTAGACCCTTTTACAGAGGGATCCCTCCCGGTTTAGACCCTTTTACAGAGGCATCCCCCTTTCCGTTTAGACCTTCTACAGAGCATCCCCTTCCGGGTTTGACCTTCTACAGAGGCATCCCCCTTCCCGGGTTTTGACCTTCACAGAGGGATCCCTTTCCCGGGTTTAGACCTTCTAAGAGGCACCCCTTCCCTTTAACCTTCTACAGAGGGATCCCCTTTCCGGGTTTTGACCTTTTACAAGGCCTCCCTTTCCGGGTTTTGGCCTTTTACAGGACACATTTTCCCGCTAGGGCCTTCTTCGAGGCTCCCCTTTTTTACACCTAGTTGTTACTTCCCGGTTTGACCTTCCCTCGCCCCCGAGCTACCCACCCTTGACCCCCCCCCAACCCAATACCCCCCCCCCACCCCCCCCCTTCCGACCCCACCTTCGCGACCCCCCGTCGCGCCCCGCGCCCGCCCGCCCCGGGCCCTTCGCGACCCCCCCCCGCGCCCCCCCCGCGCGCCCCCCCCCCGCCCTTGGACCCCCCCGCCCGCGATTCTGCTGCGCCTTCGCAGCGTCGTCCGGGTCGCCCCCCCTCTCGATTTTTTTTCCCATTTTTTCGAATTTTTTTTTTTAATTTTATTTTTTTTCTCTCCCTCTCCCCGGACAAGTTTTTAAGGTTCCCCCCCCCCGACTTTCACCCCCATCCCAAAATTTTTCCAATCAAAATCTCCACTTCTCGATCAATTTTTTTTTTTTTTTATCCCCCTATGGGGTTTTTGAAATTCTCCATCTCTTGGATCAAGGTTTTTTTATTGTCCCCCCTTCCCCCCCAACCCCCACCTCAAATTTTTTTCCCCCGATAATACAAGTTTTTGGGTTCCCCCCCATGGGGTTTTTGAAATTTCTTATGGCTTCCCCGGATCAATTTTTGAGGTTCCCCCTCTCCCTTTACCCCCATCCCAAAATTTCTCGATAATACAAGTTTTTTTGGGTTCCCCCCCAGGGGTTTCAAATTCTTATGATCTCCTCGAATCAAGTTTTTAATTGCCCCCCCCCCACTTTTTACCCCCCCCCACCCCCCTTTCCCCCAAAATTTTTCGATAATACAATTTTTTTGGTTTCCCCCCTATGGGGTTTTCAAATTCTTATATCTCCCCGATCAAGTTTTTTTTGGGTCCCCCCCCCCCTGGGGTTTTTTGAAAATTCTCCCTTCCTTGATCAAGGTTTTTTTTGGAAAGTCCCCTCTTCACCCCCAACCCCCCCTTTCCCAAAATTTCTTTATTAAAAAAGGGCTCTACTTCCTCGATCAAATTTTTTTCGATAATGCAAGTTTTTTTGGGTTCCCCCCTATGGGTTTCGTTCTCCAATTCCTCGGATCAAGTTTTTTGGAAGCCCCCCCCATGGGGTAAGTATTCAAATGAATCCCCTTGGGGGCATGCTTACTAAGGGCTAAACAAGTCAAATGACCCAAGAAAGGGGGTTTACTCGGGGGTTTGTGAGTCAAGTGCCACAGGGGTTGAATCAGGGCGACCCTATGTCAGTGACGTCACGCAATGACCCCACACACACAGGCAAAATTGTTGAGCCTTTTTGTTTAATAAAGTTAATAATGGACAAGTACCCACACATAGGGAAAAATTTTCACTTTAACCCAAATTTTTCAAAATTTGAAATCCATTTTTTTTTGTTAATACCCACAATTTCTTTTCAAAATACAACATAACATTTCACAAAAAAAAAACTCAAACTAACCCAAATTAAAAAAGGGGACACAGTACA
>NC_069439.1:36363926-36380085 GCF_026875155.1 Cherax quadricarinatus | reverse complement strand
TCCGTCATGTCGTTCACAAATACCAGAAAAACCAGCACTGGGCCTAGAGGACTGGACCCTGTAGGACCCCGCTTGTCACAGGTGCCACTCTCTGACACCTCGCCATGTACTTGACTCGCTTTGCTGTCTTCCTGTCAAGGTAGTCCCTGATCCATTGTGCTGCCTTCCCTTGTTATCCCTGTTGGTCCTCAGTTTTTGCACCTATCTCTTGTGGGGAAACTGTGTCAAAACGCCTCTTGCAGGTACAAGAATAAGCAATCCCCACCCCTCCTCCCTTGTTTACTGCTGTCACCATGTCGTAAGAAACTCCAGTAGGTTTTTGTGACTCAGGAGTTCTCCATCCTGAACCATGTTGGCTGCTGTTGATGAGATCGCTTCCTTTCTATGTGTTCCACCTCTCTTCTCCTGATAATCTTCTCATGGATGGTGGAGACTATACATGTCAGTGACACTGGTCTGTAGTTTAATGTTTCATGTCTGTCTCCTTTTTTAAAGATTGGGACTACATTTTGCGGTCTTCCATGCCTCAGGCAATTCTCCCTGTTTCGATTGATGTATTGATAATTGTTGTTAGGGGTACACATAGCGGCCCTCGTGCTCCTCTCTCAATACCCATGGGGAGTGTTATCTGGCCCCATTGCCTTTGGAGGTATCTTGCACACTCAGAAAGCCTCTTCACTTCTTTCCTCGGTTGTGATGCACTGTGGTGCCAGCACTGGTGGTGTTGCCCACCTCTCGTCTTTCTGGAGCCCCTTCTGTCTCCTCTGTGACACTTATTTGAATTCTTGTTTGAGTTCTCTCATACTTCATGGTCTATTTCTTGTTGTCTCTCCTCCTTCCTTCCTTAGCCGGATTACCTACGGTCCTTGTCTGTTGTTTTCCTCCTGATGTGGCCGGTACACAGTTTTGGGCTCAGATTTGGCTTTCGTACTATGTCATTTTTTTCATATTGTCTTTGGGCCCTCCGCTTCTTATCTGTGCATATTCGTTTCTGGCTCTACGTCGGCTCTTTTATTCTCATGGTCCTTTGTCTTCTATATTTTTCCATTCCTAGCACATTGGTTTTTGCCTCCCTGCTCACCTTTGGGTATGCCATGGGCTCATCCGGGCTTTATTGTATTCCTGTTTCCCTTGGGTACAAACCTCTCCTAGCCTCCTTGCATTTTGTTGCTACATATTCCTTCTATCATTAACTGGCTTCCCTTGCTAGTTATTCTGTCCCACGGGAACCGTTCAGGAAGTTCCTCATTCCTGGGTAGTCCTTTCTTGTATAGTTGGCTTCATTCGTCCTGGCCTTCTGCGTCTCCCTCACTTGTAGCTCTAACTGTGTATTCGAAGCTTAAACCACATGGGTCACTGGCCCCTAAGGAAGTCTTTCATATGTGATTGTCCTCGATATCTGCTCTACTCAAGGGGAATACTAAAGTCCAGCCTTGCTGGTTCATCCTTCCTCTCTTCTTGTAGTGTCCATTACGTTGTTGGTACATGAAGTTTTTTTCCGTACACACCTCCATCATCTTAGACCTCATGGATCTTGGCCCCATGCGGGTCCTATGTTCTCCCAATCGATCTCCAGTCGTGGTTTAAAAGTCACCCATGATCAGGAGCTGTGCCCTGCATGCCTGAGCTGCTTCTGGCCACTCTAGCCAGTGTCGTCACACTATCGCTCGTTATTGCTCTCGCCGAACTCTCTTGCCTTGGCCTCCTTGTTCTGTGCGGTGGGTTATACATCCACTGGCTAATTACACCTTGGGACCTCAGAGTGAAGCGTTCCCGCCTATGTAATCAATTTCTTTCTCCGCTGTCTCCTCTCTCCTGTCATCAAAATTCCAGCGATTTTTGATCAGGCAATGGCCCATCCTCCACCCCCCCTGTTCCCTCTGTCTTTCCTCAGGAATTTGGTATCCCGTTGGAAAGATGGCATCTGTTTATCTACCTGTAAGCTTGGTTTCTGTGAGAGCTATGATGTCCCAGTGATTGCCTCTTTGATCTTTCTTGCCACTCTCCCTCACTTATTTGTTATTCCATCTGTGTTTGTTGTACCATACCTTCAGTTTCCTTTCAACACTGTGGTTTGGGGGGCTGTTGAGGGTTGGGAGGACTGGTGGCCATACTGATTATGGATTCTATGCTCAGTGTTGGGTGGAGGCTGTGGTATGGATTGTAGTGCGTGTTGGGATGGTTGTGATAGGTTTGTATGGTTCTGAGAATAGTTGTGTTTGTGCTTGCCCTTACTGTTCTGTTCTGCTCTGACTGACCTCTGCTGGTTCCATCCTTGTCTCTTTTCTTAGCTCCTTTTGCTTTTTTGTCCTCTCCCTCAGCTGCTGTCGTTCTGTTTGTGTTCTGTCTCTGTCTAGGAACACCCTCTTGTACTCTTCCGAGTATTTCAATCGTGGTTTCTCTTGGAGGATCCTGTTCTGCACTGTTTCCGTTCTGAGAATCAGCTTGATTGGTCGGTTTCTCCCCTTCGAGTACCCCCCTATTCTCTGAAAATTTACAATCTCGTCCATCTCTTCACCTATTTCCGTGATGATTTTCTCAATCTCCTTTCTTTCTTCCTGCTGCCTTTCAGTGTGTGTCCTTTCCTCTCTCTCCTGAAGCCCATGGATAAACACTGATTTTGCCCTTTCCTCCTCCCATTGCCTCACCCTCTGTGACTCTGGATCCAGCCTGTATGTGGTCAGTTTCTCCCTTGATTTTTCCAGTGGCTCTTGATAGCATGGTTGTGCCTCAGCATTCGACCTATCACCCTCTCCATCTGCAACCAGCTGTTCTTCCCTTTCACTCCTTGGCCCTCCTTGGCAGGCTGATATGACCTTAGCATAATTCATAATTCCTTCCTTCCTGTTCGGCCTCGCAGCTTCATATGCTGTGTCTTCTCTGGTCACTGCCCCTGTAACTCGCTTCAGCCTATTTATCTCAACTTCTAGGACACTTATCTTGGCTACTGCAGTTTCGACTTGTGCCTCCCAATTCTTTGTCTCCTTCTCCAACCTCTTTTCCAATTTCACAGAGAGCTCTTTCTCCATTTTTTCAGAAAGCTCTCCTAATTTTCTCTCCCACTCTTGTTCCATCCTTTTCCACCGCTCCTCGATCCACTCCTCCCTACCAGAACCATTCTCATCTGATCCTTGGTTCCTGCGAGTCCCCACCATTTTTTTTCTTTTTTTTTGTGAGAGAAGAGAGAAGGGAAAGGTAGAAGGAGAGAGAGAGGGGAAGAGTGAGAAGGGAAAGGGGGAGAGAGGTGAGAGGGGGAAAGAGAGAGAAGGGAAGGGAAGGAGAGGGGGAGATTGAGAAGGGAAAAATGGGGAAGAGATGGAGAGAGAAAGAGAGACAGAGAGAGAGAAGGAAGATAGAAAGAGAGAGGGGGATAGTGAGAAGGAAAAAGGGGAAGAGAGAGTGAGAGTGAAAGAGAAAGTGGGGAGAGAGAGTGGAGGGAAGGGTAGGTGAGGGGAGAGTGAGAAGGGAAAATGGGGAAGAGAGAGAGCAAGAGAGAGAGGAGAGAGAGAGAGAGAGGAGAGAGAGAGAGAGAGAGAGAGAGAGAGAGAGAGAGAGAGAGAGAGAGAGAGGAGGAGAGAGAGAGAGAGAGAGAAAAATAGATGGCAAGTAACATTTGCACCTGAGAAAACGCAAATGATGATCGTCTCTAGGCACCATGATGGTAATGCTGGTGCAGTAGTAAGGATGAATGGGAGGATGTTGGCACCTGGAGAAGAAGTTGATATCCTTGGGGTGAAATTTGACTCCAAACTAACCATGAAGAACCATGTTGTAAATCTTGCAAACAAGGCAGCCAGGAAGCTTACAGCACTTCGCCGTATCTCGCATCTGCTTGACAGTAGGGGTTGCAAGATCCTGTACGAGGCACAAGTACGCTCACACCTTGAGTATGCTCCACTTTCTTGGTTTGCCTGCCCCCCCTCTCATCTGCGACTGCTTGACAGAGTAGAGAACAGAGCAAGACGTCTCATCTCTCGCCTGGACCCATCCTGGATAGATCTGTCATTCAGCAGAGCCTTCAACATAGGAGGGATGTGGGTGGCCTTACTGTTATGTACAAGGCCAATATTGTCAAAATACCACACTTGGATCCACTTCGAGGACAGCGTGAAACAAGCTTTTATGCCACAAGACGGGCAGAAAGCAGCAACTTCACTCTGGTTGTACCCTTCTCCAGAACATCACTCCATCTGAGATCATACATACCCAGGATGACTCGAGTATGGAACACATTCGTACAGCATAATGATGTCAACGAGATAAAGTCAGTTGATCAAATGAAAATGCTGGCCCACAGATGGCTCCAACTTCATCCTGTTCCGTACTTGTATGTCTCATAACAATAAAAATGCTTTCAAATGAGCTGATGTAGGTAACAGCTCTTAGCTTGCCAATAAAGTTAGGAATCCTTAACCTGTAATTTAGCTGTCAATAAAGCTAGGGATCCTTAACCTTGTCAAACCCTGTGTAAAAAAAAAAAAAAAAAAAAGAGAGAGAGAGAGAGAGAGAGAGAGAGAGTGGGAGAGAGAGAGAGAGAGGGAGAGAGAGAGAGAGGTGAGAGAGAGAGAGAGAGACAGAGGGAGAGAGGGAGAGAGGGGAGGGTGAGAGAGAGAAGGCAAGAGAAGGGGAGAGAGGGGGGAGAGAGGGGGAGAGAAAGGGGAAAGAGGGGGGAGATGGAAGAGCGAGAGGGGAAAGAGAGGCTAGGGGGAGAGAGAGAGGCTAGGGGGAGAGAGAGGGGAGGAGGAGAGAGAGATGGGAAAAGGGAGAGGGGAGAGATAATGGGAGGGGAGAGATGTTAGGGGGGGGGAGAGATGTTAGAGGGGGGAGGTGTTAGAGGGAAGAGATGTTAGAGGGGAGAGATGGGAGAGGGAAGAGAGAGAGAGAGATAGGTAGAGAGTGATAGTAGAGAGAGAGATATAGGTAAAGAGTGAGATAGGTAGAGAGAGATGGGCCTCTACCTAGGATAGGAAGAGAGGAAGAGATAGAGAAGGAACGAGGTTCATATGGTCAGTTCACAGGACGGTGTGAAATCCTGTGTATGTGTGTGTTTGCGTGTGTACTACAGCTTACAAGTGCTTGTTCCTGTGTGTGTGTGTGTGTATGTGTATGTGTATGGTTGGTTATGTGTGTGGTTGTGGGTGTTTTTGTGTGTGTGTTTTGGGTGTGGTGTGTGTGTTTGTGTGTGTGTTGTGTGTTGTTGTGTGTGTATGTGTGTAGTTGTGTCATGTGTGTGTGTACTCACCTATTTGTACTCACCTATTTGTGTTGCAGGGGTCGATTCTAGCCCCGGCCCCACCCTTCATGTTTGCACTGGTCCTCTCTCTCCCGCTCCTAGCTTTATCATACCTCCCCCTTAAAAAACTATGAGGGTTCCCGGCTCCAAAAATTCACTTTTAGGTATTAAACAGCTTGACTACTCTATACGAAAAAAATATTCCAAACACCCCTTTGATTCACTATCTTCAATTTCCCAATTTGTACCCTTGTGTCTGTGTTCCACTCTAAAAACATCCCATCTTTTCCATGTCTATTCCACCAGTATTTTATATGTCTTTCATGTCTCCCCGACCTTTTCTGGCCTCCGTGTCATCAGGGCCGATTTCCCCTAACCTTTTTTCGTAGACAACCCCCGTAGCTCTGGGACTACTTTTGCAAACCTTTGCCTTTTTTAAATTTCTTGCGTGCTTGACTAGGTGGGTTTCCCAAAACTGGTGCGCATACCCGTAGGGGCCTGACAAAATGGTAACAGATCTTAACGATCCTTACTGAGGTATCGGAACGCTATCCGAGGTTTGCGGGCGTCCGTTCTGCAGCGTTATCGTTGATGTGCCCCTCGGGGAATATCCGGGTGTTAACTCACCCCCAGATTTTTTTTTTTTGAGTGAGGTTTGCAAATTTTGGGCCCCATCTAACTATATGTGTCTGGGGTCTTCTTTCCCCTTTCCCCCAATCTTCATGATTTTGCTTTTTGGGGGGGTTTAAAAATCAAGGAGCCAGTTGGGGACCGGTTTGTAGCCTGTCCAGGTCTTTTTGTAGTCCTGCCTGTCCTCACCCATTTGATTTCTTCTCATTAACTTCACATCGTCCGCAACAAGGCCCCTTTGAGTCTACCCCTTCCTTAGTCTTTCCCAATATACCAAGAACAGACGGTCCTGGGCTGACCCCTGTGGAACCCCGCTTGTCACAGCCCCACTTTAAACCCCTCATCACGACCAAGATTTTTGTTGCCCCCCTGTAAGGTTTCTCTTATCCATTGCAGTCCCTTTTCCTGTTTGTGTCCCTGATCCTCTACTTTTAAAGTAAACCCTTGTGGGGGAACTGTGTCGAAGGGCCTTCTTGCAGCCCAAAAAATGCAGTCGATCCACCCCCTCCCTCTTGTTTCTTCTGTCCCCGTCATAAAACTCAAATGGTTTTGGGACACAGGATTTTCCCCCCTTAAAACCCAGTTTGTATAAATTAACACTTTTTTCTTTCCAGGTTTTCCCCCACTCTCCTCCTGATATCTTCCCATGCCCTTTGCTACTAAACTTAGGATACAGGTCTGTATTTTAGTGCCTCATTTTGCTCCCTTTTAAAAATTTGGGGACTACATTTGCCATCTTCCATACCTGGGAGTTGCCCATTTCAAATGAGTTTTGAAGATCTTCGTTAATGGTACACACTTTTCTCGCCCCTTTTTAAAGGGACCCATGGAGAGTGTTGTCTGGTCTCACCGCCTTTAAAGGTGTCAAGTTCGCTTAGCAGCTTTTCACCTCCCCCTTTGGTTTTATTACGTCATCCACACTTGCTGGTGCACCCCCCCTGCTCTTTTTTCCCTGGAGTCCTACGGGGTTTTCCACTGTAAATACTTTTTTAAATTTTGTGTTGACTCCTGAATACCCCCCGGGGTCGTTCTTGTAAATTTTCCCATCCCCCCTCAGTCTGATTACCTGGTCCTTGACTGTTGTTTTCCTCCTGAGGGGGCTGAAAAACGTTTCGGGCAGTCTTGGCTTTCGACTATTCATTTTCGATTGCCCTTGAGCCCCCTTCTTATCTGTGCATATTCGTTTCGGCTCTTTGGCTAATCTCTTTATTTTCCTGAGTTTTGGTTTTTCTGTACTTTTCCCTTCTCTGTAAAACCCATTTTTTTTTCCCTACACCTTTTGGGGGAACCCAAGGGGCTCATTCTGTTTTTCCCATTTTTTCGTTTCCCCTTTGGGGAAAAAACCTCTCCTCGGCCTCCCTGCATTTTTTTGCCACTAGTCCCTCATTTCTTGTACTGGTTTTCCTGTCTTCCCTCTCCCACAAATTTCTTGAAAAAAATTCCTCAAGGTGAGTAGTTCCCCCTTTTGTAGTTTGGGTTTTTTTTTACCCTATTTTCCTGCGCTCTCTCCCCTTGGAGCTCAACAGACTTTGGAAAAAGAACCCCATGATCACTAGCTCCCCGGGGCCTTTCATTACAATACCCGTGTCGAACTATCAAGGTGAATACAAGGGCCAGTCTTGCTGGTTCATCCTCTCCTCTCCTCTGGTATGTCTCTAACATGTTTTATGCAAGGGTTTTCCCGACACACCTTTATATGGCTCTCCTGTTTCGGGACCCCCCTGGGGCTCCCGGTTTTTTCCCGTCAATCCCTTGTATTGAAATCACCCATAACTAGTAACTTTGCTCCCCCCCCGTTGGCTCCCTGGCCACCTCGGCTAGTGTGTCGACCATGGTCTGTTGCTCTCATTGTATTCTTCTTTGGCCTCCTCATTCTGTGGGGGGTTGTCATTACTGCAATTATCACCTTTTGTCCCTCAGCTGGATTTTCCCCTAATAGTCCCCTTTTGCCCATGTCATCCATTCCTTCCATTTTCTCAAACCCCCCCTGGTTTTTTAAAGAGCATGCAACTCCTCCTTCCCCCCCCTCCCTCTTCCCTTCCTGAGGGTTTGATATCCGATGGAAAAATTGAATTGTTTTATTTGGTGAGTTTTTGTTTCCTTGAGGCTATATGTCTGGGGGTGTCTCCTTGATTTTTTGTGCCACTCCTCATATTATTTGTTTTTCCACCCGCATTTGTATACCACACCTTCAAATTCTTTTCTAAGATTTTGGTCTGGGAGGGGTATTGGGGGTTTTGGGGAAGTGGAGACCTGTAATGAATATGGGTGGTTGCTTGGGGGTGGAGTTTGTAATAAAAAAGGGGGGGGGGCATTGGGGTGGCATGGGTGTTTGGGTTTTGAGTGTTTTTGGGTTCACTGGGGTTGACCCGGTTGTGAGGGTTCTATAAGAAATTGTGAGTAGGCTGTATTTGACTTCCGTGTTGTGACTCCTGTCTGTCTTTTCCCTCCCCCTTTCCCCCCTTTCCTTTGTACCATCTCTCTCTGTTTCTTCCTTTCCGCTTGTGTTCTGTCGAGGTCGATATACCCCTTCCTGTGCTGGCATGTCCCCTTTTCCCTGCTTTCTCCTGCAGGATCTTCCGATCGATTCGCCTTTAAGGCACTTTCACTGGCCGGGGGTTTTTTTTTTTTCAAACCCCCCCCATTTTCCGAAAATTTTCCGCGGCATGTCGTCTTTTCCTATTGCTTTCATGAGCTTTCAATTTCTTTTTTTTCCCTTGTTTTTTTTGCTTCATATGTTTCCCCTTCAACTTTCCCGGAGCCCATACACAAGACTGACCCACCCCTTTTATGTCCCAAATGCATTCCCTGGATCCCCTCATTTAATTTGATTTCCCCCATTGCGCTTTCCTTTCTTCAGTTTCACTAGCTAAAGTACTTGGGCTCAGGGGCCTGTCTTTCCTTTCGGGTTTCCCCGGCTCTGCTGTGGTCTGTTAGGGCCCCCCATAAAAATTAGCCTTTCTTTTCTCAGTCTCACTGATTGACTTCTAAAAACAGTTTTCTCCTTCTTTCCCCTACAGTCCCCCCTTTTTTGTGACTGAGGTAGCAGGGCCTGTTGTCAATCCCAAAAAGTTCTTTGTTTTTTAGGCTTTTCAGATTTTTCAGTTCCTTCTAAACTCTTATCCGCCTCTGCTGCTTTGACTTGCACCCCCATTTCCTGCTTTCCATGTCATCCTCTCTTCCTTTCTCATGCTAAGTTTTTCAGTTTCTTTTCCCATTCATGTTCCCTTTTTGTAGCCTGCTCCCCCAATTTCCCCTTGCAGTTTCCCCCTCCTGTCCCTTGGTTTTTCTTTGCTCTCTGGAAACCCCATTTTTTTTTTTACCTGATTGCCTCAAGGGGGAAACCTATGAAATTTAAATTCTGTATGTTGGTTAGTATTTGTTTTTCAGAGTGGGGGGGGGGGTAAGAGGAACTGTGCACGGGGGAGAGTGGGGAGGGGGAGGGGAAGGAGATGAAGCAAGTGGGGAGTGGGGAGGGAGAGGGGAAGGAGGGAGAGGTGGGGAGGGGGGGGGAAAGAGGGAGGGGAGGATCGGGTAAAGGAAGAGATTTCGGTAGGGGGGGGGGGGGGAAGTTATGTGTGGTCGGGCAATGTGGTGTGGTGTGTTGTGTGTGTGTTTGTGTTAGTTTGTGGTGTGTTTGGGTGTGTGTGTAGTGTTGTGGATGTGTGTGTTATGTGTGGTGTGATGTGTGTGGTGTGTGTGTGTGTGTGTGTGTTGTGTTTGTGTATTGTGTGTGATTATGTGTGTGTGTGTGTGTGTGTGTTTGTGTGTGTGTGTGTGTGTGTGTGTTGGCCCCCACTTCTAATACATACTGCAAAAAATCCCGGTAATCCAAAATTCTAAGCCTACCAATACTTGTACACTTATCGATTCTACTTCTAAAATTCAGAAAAACTAGGTTTAAAAATTAGCTTTCTACTTAATGCGCCCTTTCCCTCACTACCACTTTATCCTTTTACCCGTCTTCTATTTCTACTCAATTTTGGGAATGGCTTGCAGGGGTGAGTGACCGATCAACGTGATGCAGGACCCGACTCAATCTTCCAAAACAACCCAACAGGGGAGCATATTTCGCTGGCAGCGGTGGATGACAAGTTTGCCAGAAGCTGATGTGTGTGTTGTGTTTTGTGTATTTTTGTTGGGAAAGATAGTTAGGGGGGTAAGGAGCGGGTAGGGGGGGGAGGGAGAGGGTAGGGGAGGAGGGGAAGGGGGAGGGGAGGGGGTTGTTGTGGTTGAAAGATCCGTTTTCCTCCTGTATGTAGGTTCAAATTAGCCCCAGCTGTTCCCTAGTTTGCTACGGGGAGTTACCTGGAGAGGGGTTTCGGGGTCAACGCCCTTTAACTGAGTGTACCTGTATGAGTGTAACTGCAATTGCACTGAGATTTCATTTACGCTGTCTAAAAGTACTCTCTGGAGTTTACCTGGAGAGAGTTCCGGGGGTCAACGCCCCCGGGGCCCGGTCTGTGACCAGGCCTCCTGGTGGATCACGCCTGTCAACCAGGCTGTTGCTGCTGGCTGCACGCAAACCAACGTACGAGCCACAGCCCGGCTAATCAGGAACTGACTTTTAGGTGCTTGTCCAGTGCCAGCTTGAAGACTGCCAGGGGTCTGTTGGTAATCCCCCTTATGTGTGCTGGGGGCAGTTGAACAGTCTCGGGCCCTGACACTTTTGTAGGTCTCTAACGTGCTAGTGACACCCTGCTTTTCATTGGGGGGATGGTGCATCGTCTGCCAAGTCTTTTGCTTTCGTAGTGATGATTTTCGTGTGCAAGTTCGGTACTAGTCCCTCTGGATTTTCCAGGTGTATATATCATGTATCTCTCCTCCTGCTTCCAGGGAATACAGGTTTAGAAAACCCCTCAAGCGTTCCCAGTAATTGAGGTGTTTTATCCCCTTTAAATGCGCGCCGTGAAAGTTCCTGTACATTTTCTAGGTCGGCAATTTCACCTGCCTTGAAAGGTGCTGTTAGAGGGGCAGCAATATTCCCCCCAGCCTAGATAGAACAAGTGACCTGAAGAGTGCATCATGGGCTTGGCCTCCCTAGTTTTAAAGGGTTTTCTCATTATCCATCCTGTCATTTTTTCTAGCAGATGGATGATACAATGTTATGGTCCTCTCTCCATTTATTGCACTTTCTCGGATTTAAGTATTAATTACTGCTGGTTATTATGCTATTCCTTGCTCACATTGAGAGAGGACTTCCTAGCTTCCTAAGTTTTTCCTACTGCTAGTAAATACCGGTAGTAATACTACGTTACCTCTGGCTAGGCTACTCTCCTCCTCACACTCTCGTCAACACTATTTTCACCTTATCTATGCTATTTCTACTCTAAATCTGTGATAGCTTGCAGGAGTGAGTGACCAGTATCTAACAGTGATGCAAGACCAGGATCAAGACCCCATAACTTTCAATCCACAGTAGGGGAGTAATACTTTCACTGGAAGTGGTGCGATGACAATTTTGCCAGATGCTGTTTGACGTAGTCGTCGTACATAGGCCTTCTGTCACTATTTTGGAGACCCTTTCACCCGTGATGTTATAACCATATATGCTCATACATCCCGCATTTATACATTATACACACTTCACTTTATATGTACTTTTGGTACGCAACTTGTTGTGGCGTCACTGCTTCAGCAGGCTAATCTGCCACTATTCCCTTATTGTATATTTTATTTTTCCTTTCTCCTTTTGCTTATTAACTTTTTCCCTCTCACTGTATGGTGCCCCACATTTCACTTGTTATCCAAATGCTGGTAATTCTTGAACACCCCGCTTCCACACTCACTTTGATCTTTATATATTTGAATCTGTGAGGAAACAGGTGCCTTACTAGGCCCTAACGGTTTGGCACTTTGAAATATTAATGATTTCAGGCTTCCTCTCGACTTTTTTAACTAATAACTTTATTTTATCACTCGCAGGATTGTTCACTGACGTGTAAACTACCACTGATTACTGCTAGCAGTTACTGCACGCCTTAAAAACACTAAGGTTCTCGGAGCCTTGTGCACCCATGTCTGCGTGACTCTGTGGGGTGTGTGTGGGGTGTGTGTGTGTGTACTCACCTAAGTGTACTCACCTATTGAGGTTGCAGGGTCGAGTCCAAGCTCCTGGCCCCGCCTCTTCACTGTGTGTGTGTTTTGTGTGTGTGTGGGGTGTGGTTATATATAT
This sequence comes from Cherax quadricarinatus, assembly GCF_026875155.1. Classification (NCBI taxonomy): domain Eukaryota; kingdom Metazoa; phylum Arthropoda; class Malacostraca; order Decapoda; family Parastacidae; genus Cherax; species Cherax quadricarinatus. The sequence continues at coordinate 36,368,047 of NC_069439.1, read as the reverse complement.
ATATATAAAATATATATATATATATAATATTATATATATAATAAATGGGTAAAACTTATAAAATATAAAACAATTGAATAAGAACTAATCTTATCAAAAATAAATGATGGAAAAATTAAATTATAAATAACTCCAATGAAGGAAAGGTAATATATACATATCCCGGAAAGATAGTATTCTGATTTGCAGAAGTTTTTGGTAAGTAGTTCAGGAATCACTGGGGCGGAACGAGAAGCCGTGGTAACACCTGTGGTCTCTGGTGGTAGCACTCTGTGGTCTCTGGGGGTAGCACTCTGTGGTCACTGGTGGTAGCACTCTCTGGTCTCTTGGTGGTTTGCACTCTGTGGTCACTGGTGTACACCTCTGTGGTCACTGGTGGTAGCACTCTGTGGTCACTGGTGGTAGCACTCTGGGGGTCACTGGTTGGTAGCACTCTGTGGTCTCTGGTAGTAGCACTCTGTAGTCCCCTAGTGGGAGCACTCTGTGGTCACTGGTGGTAACACTCTGTGGTCCTGGTAGTAGCACTCTGTAGTCACTAGTGGTAGCACTCTGTGGTCCCCTGGTGGTAGCACTCTGTGGTCTCTGGTGGTAGCACTCTGTGGTCCTGGTGGTAGCACTCTGTGGTCACTGGTGGTAGCACTCTTTTGGTCACTGGTGGGGAGCACTCTGTGGTCTCTGGTGGTAGCACTCTGTGGGCACTGGGGGTAGTACTCTGTGGTCACTGGTGGTAGCACTTCTGTGGTCAACTGGTGGTAGTACTCTGTGGTCACTGGTGGTGGCACTCTGTGGGGCACTGGTGATAGCACTCTGTGGTCATGGTGGTAGCACTCTGTGGTCTCTGGTGGTAGCACTCTGTGGTAATGGAGTAGCCTCTGTGGTCACTGGTGGTAGCACTCTGTGGTCACTAGTGGTAGCACTCTGTGGTCACTGGTGGTAGCACTCTGTGGTCACTGGTGGTAGCACTCTGTGGTCTCTGGTGGTAGCACTCTGTGGTCACTGGTGAAGAAGTGTCCTGTGTGCTCTTCGAGTTCTGATGACCAGAGCTTTGGTAAGATGGGTAAGGATGGAAATATTGGAAAAGGGTGGGAGGGGGGAGAGGTAGGATATAAAAGGTAAGAGGCCCAACCATTTTGGTGTAATTTAAAAAGTGTACGTGAATTGATAATATATTCTTTAAGGGGTATAAGACTAACCCATCAGCGTCACATAGATATAATAGGTATATAACTACATGACTCTGAATTGGTAGTAATTATACAAGTTGCAATTGCTTTTTTTTTTTTTTTTTTTTTTTTTCGCGATTGCACAACGGATATTTATACGACAAGAAAAGCAATAATTTTCTGGCAAGTTTATAAGTTCATGACAATAGCTTCTTAATGGTGGTGTCCAACCATAGTCAATAGCATAATTTTACATTAGAAAGTTATTTAAGATGTCTCCCTAATTGTGGGCGATGATTTTCTCAGTATACATAGAAGGGTTCTGGTGGTATCCAATCTTCTTCATCAGGGAGGTTGCTCAATATCATGGGTCGATGGTAATCATCTTTATGAATAAAACGACGGACCCTCTGTGGGAGAGTCATTCTTTGAGTCCTGTGAGGCGGAGTATTGATGGTATAATCTGTGGTATTTACCACTTGTATAGGATGTTCTCTATCTGGCATGTATAGTTCTTGCATTGTATAAAGTTGTTTCTTTTTTAGGGTGTCAAGGCGTACATTTATAGCAGTAATATCTTGTTGTGTGTGTAAATCTGCCATTTTTAAACCCGTCTCTCTCCTGGTATCGGTAATAAAGCGAAGAGCTCTATTCTGGACCCTTTGTAACCGTAGCATATTGGTCTTTGTTGTTAATGACATTGGGACACAAGGGTATTCGAGTATAGGTCTTATTATCCCTTTTTATACAATGTTTTTTGACATGTTGAGGGGCTGATTGAATCGAAAGAGTCTGCTAAGACCCACTTTGGCTGTGTTGATCTTTTAGTACATGAGCTGTTGAGTGGAGCAGCCTGTCTATTTCATATCCCAAAAATCTTGTTAGGGTTTCTAATGGCTACAGGTGTACTTCTGATGGAGATACCTCCTTTATCTTCGATGGTTGATGCAAAACATCCTATCGGCTAACAAGGACCTTGTCGGGATTTAGTCGTAATTCTCCATTTTTCCCCATTAGATGTTCTACGAAGTTCAATATTCATTTTTTTCTATGACTCTCTCATACTTGTATTTTCCTGTTAATGAGTTGATGAACGACATTGAATAACATCATCTGCAAACTGTGTCACAATTGTGTCATTAAACTCTGGTTGAGGAGTCATTCACATAAATGTTAAACAGAATTTGGGCTTAGACAAGAACCTTGCGGGACACCAGCCGTCGGTATAAAAGGCTCTGTCGACCTTTCATGAAAGGTGGGAATGATTTTTCGTTGAGTTAAGAAATTATATATTAATCTGAGAAAGTCCGTTATGGTCTGGTAGGTCAATGAGTTTGTATTAAGGCCATCATGCCATAAGCTATCAAAAGCTTTATGAACATCTCTGGTGGCCCAAATTTAAAGGGAAGATTGCCCTGATGTTTTAGACTTGCTACAGTATCGAAAATAACATTTATTGCAGATTGGTACCTCTATTGTTCTAAAGCCAAAATTTTTTTTCAGTTTAAAAAGTGAAAAAACTCCATATGTAATTAATTCTGTTGGAAATGACTTTCTCAAGAACTTTTCCAGTGACTTCAAGTAAAGATATAGGTCTATAGTTCCAGGTTGGTGGATGTCTTTATTGGGCTTACCAAGAAAGATCATCCTAGCAGTCTTAAAAACCACTGGAAAATGTCCTGAGGCCAAGATGGCATTAAAGATATTTACCAAGGACTGTTTGCAATTTCTAGGTAGGTACTTTATTTGTTTCATTGTTATTCCAGAGAGGCCAGGGGCTCTATTTCTCATTCTTCCAATAACCTGACTTATCTCTAGTAATGTAATAGGTCTAGTAAGCGGGTGGGTATCTTCAAGAGTTGAAGTATCAATGGTAGGTAGTGGTTGTAGATCATCCAAGTTCTCATCTCTCCATTCATTTACTAACTGATAATGATTATTATTAAATTGACGACTGTTACTGTGAGAGAGAATTTTCTCCCATACATCACCCATCAAATTAGCCTGGTCCTGTGGATCGTCAAGTTTAATTTCAACATCTTCATCATCCTCATCAGTGAAGGTATGAACTAGGTAGTTAGGAACCTTGTGCTTTGCCCCTAAAAGTTGTCGGATCTTACTCCAAAATTTTGCTGGTTCACGTTTATATTGATTAGCTTGAAGAACTAGCAATTTCCATATGTCTCGTTTGTGATGACTAATCATGTTAATTAATTCGTGCCTTAATCGGTGCAGTGTAGCTGCTGGTGGTTGTCGCGTTTGAAGATGCCTTCGACATTCTGCTTGATAATTTCTTAAAGTGTCTCTAATTTCTCTAGTAGGTTTATATTGTTGGTATATCTTTGTGGAAGCTAATTGGCAAGTTGCATTGTGCTCTCCGTGGACTGAATCAAGATGCCCTCCATCGAGCAACTTTACCAGCAGCTTAAGGAAGAATTGAGGGTAGCGAAGATGGAGATATGGCGATTGATTGAGGAAAACAAAAGGATTCGTAGTAGTCCTCCTGTTTCCAGTCCTCATGTCAGAAGGGATCGTTGTCAGTGGCTGGACAGCAGGGGACGATGCTGACGATCAAGAAGACGAATGGAAAGCCAGAAACGATGAAGAAGAAAGAGACTGCTGTGGAAACTCTTGTGGAAACCTCCAACGCATTCTCGGTGCTACCCAACGAATCTGAGTCGACTACTGGGATCGTCACGACGAACGACAGCAAGGAAGGTAAGAATATTATTGTTGTTGGGGATAGCCAGGTTAGATACATGGATAGGGCAAATTATGCTTGGAGGACAGGAGTAAGAGACAAAGGGTTTACTTTCCCGGGGGTGGGATGGAGGATATTGTTAGCCGTCTGGATGACATTATGATAGGTAAAGGGAGTAAATCCTATTGTCTGTCTCAGTGCTGGAAGCAAAGGGGTTGGCAGAGGGAGTAGGACCTTTGATTAGGCAGAAAAAGGAA
>NC_069439.1:36321783-36363426 GCF_026875155.1 Cherax quadricarinatus | reverse complement strand
TTTTTTTTTTAAAAAATATTTTAAATTAAATTATATATCCCCCAAAAACAGAATATGACAGTATTCTGAGGCAGATTTTTACGAAAGTACTTAACCTTACTCTAGAAGACGGGCAGTGGAACCAAGCTACATTTTCCAGTCAGACTAGGAGGCATTGGTGTCCGCAAGTCATCACAGATTGCGTTACCTGCTTTTCTGTCCTCGTGTATTGCATCCAGAGAGCTTGTAGCAGCGATTCTCCCTGAACATCTTAGGGACAAGATTGGAGCCCAGGACCAAAAATTCATTGACGGAGCAATGATCTGGGATAATCTAACGGGCTCAGAAACCAGACCTGCTCCCCCCAACAACTACAAACAATCGCACTGGGATGGTCCAATAGTGGAAAATATAGCCTCAACGATGCTTCAGAGTGTGTCAGGGAAGGATAGAGCCCGCCTCCTGGCAGTGAGAGCCCCTCATGCTGGGGACTTTCTGTTGGCTGTTCCCAACTCCAGCCTTGGCACACGCCTCGACCCACAGACCATCCGCATCGGTGTTGCCCTTTCGACTTGCCGCCCCTATTCTCGCCGAACACAGGTGTATTTGTGGCAGTGAAGCAGCAGACCGATTCGGGTACCATGGTCTTGTGTGCCGTAAATCCGAGGGAAAGATTGCAAGACATGAGGAGGTTAATAACATTATCAAGAGGAGCCTCACAACAGCGGGATGCCCAGCAGTAAGGGAGCCACCCCAACTATGCAGATCTGATGGCAGCCAGAAGCGTCCAGAGGGTATCACCCTTCAAGCCTGGACAGATGGGAAGCAGGTGGTGTGGGACTATACATGTGCATCTACCTTGGCTGATACCTATCTCCAATACACCAGGAGGAAGGAGGGGCAGCTGCCAGCTTTGGGGAGTCCCAAAAGTCTAGAAAATATGGAGAACTTGCCCATCATTATATGTTTGTTCCCATAGGCTCAGAGACCCTTGGCTCATGGGAAAAGAGTGCATCTAATTTCCTTAAGGAGTTGGGAAAAAGACTCATCAGGGTAACTAGGGATCCCAGGGCAGCTAGTTTTCTGTTCCAGCGGCTCATGCGGCTGTTCAAAGGGGTAATGCATGCTGCATTTTGGGCACACGCCCCAGCTCTGAGGAGCTGGATGAGATCTTCGCCTTATAATCGTGATACACACGTAACAACATGTACCGTATATGCCACCTTTATATCAACAATGTATCTCTTAAATCTTCTGTGCCATATTATGTAATAAAATATTCCTATTGGTAAAAAAAAAAAAAAAAAAAATAGTTCAAAAGATGGGGTGGTAGGGGAAGTGGAATATTCAAATGGCTTCAGGAAGAAATCCAAATATTCTTCCTGAAGCCTTTTTATCCATTTCTCGAGGCTATGGGTCCCACAATTTACACCAGAGGTGGACCCCATCATATATTTAAAAAAAAAAAATATATATATATATATATATATATATATATATATTATATTATATATATATATATATATTTATATATATATATATTATTATATATATATATATATTATGCAAAACAACCACTCTGAAAGAATAGAGAAATTCCAAGCGCTTTCGTGACTTCTCACATTATCAAGGAACTATGAAAGTAAAGCATCCAAGGAAGCTATATAAGGGGTCTGGCCAGCACCTCACTATCAGATCCCACAACGGTTAAACACCTGACCTGCGCCGGCCCAACTGGACAGGTCCTTTGCACAACCCACCAACAAGCTATTCTACCCAAGAAAATTTAAAAATTATTATTTCTCCAGTGTGTTATTAAATTCTTCCCAAATTCTATTAATTATAAATGGATCTAATTTATATAAACCAAAGGAAATATTCATATTATTGTCAAAACTGCTTTTTATGAAACAAGATTCAATTATATTCCTGTCGACCATGGACTTGCTTTATACTACTTTCTCAACTTTTTGAAAATCAATTGGATGGTTAAAATCTCTTACATGAATAAATAGAGCAATTGATTTTCAAAAAGTTGAGAAAGTAGTATAAAGCAAGTCCATGGTCGACAGGAATATAATTGAATCTTGTTTCATTTAAAAAGCAGTTTTGACAATAATATGAATATTTCCTTTGGTTTATATAAATTAGATCCATTTATAATTAATAGAATTTGGGAAGAATTTAATAACACACGGGAGAAATAATAATTTTTAAATTTTCTTGGGTAGAATAGTTTGTTGGTGGTTGTGCAAAGGACCTGTCCAGTTGGGCCGGCGCGCGTCAGGTGTTTAACCGTTGTGGGATCTGATAGTGAGGTGCTGGCCAGACCCCTTACATAGCTTCCTTGGATGCTTTACTTTCATAGTTCCTTGATAATGTGAGTAGTCACGAAAGCGCTTGGAATTTCTCTATTCTTTCAGAGTGGTTGTTTTGCATATTCTGAAATCACCTGTTTACTCTGATCTTATTGCATATATATATATATTTTTATATATATATATATATATATATATATATATATAATATATATATATATATTTTATATATATATATATATATATATATACATATATGTCGTGCCGAATATGTAAAACTGGTCAATTAGCAAGAACTCATTTAAAATTAAGTCTTTTCTAAAATTTTCTCTTATGCGTTTAAAGATATATTTTTTTCGTTAATGTTAATGTAAAAAATTTTTATTTTGCTCCAAAAGAATCTTAGAAACTTACCTAACCTTATTATAACAAGAACAATTTATTTTAGCCTAACCCAACTAACTATATTTTAGATTTGTTTACAGTAATTTAATACTAAACAAACACAGAGAAATATATTTTTTTTCGTTACGTTCAGAATGATTTTGGCGAAATATTTGCATACACAAATTTTCGCTTGTTCTATATGGCAAGATGAGTGTTGCTATTTAAGCCAAGATCGCAAGTTCTGCCTATTCGGCACGACATAATAATATATATATATATATAATATATATATATATATATATATATATATATATATAATATATATATTATATATATATAATATATATATATATATATATAACTATATATATATAATACTGCTATGATGTCTGTGGACTTCTTAATGATTCTTCATGTCACTCCTCATATTTATTTGTTACTCTATCCACGTTCATGTACCAACCCTTCAACTTCTTTTCTATCACAGTGATCCTGGGAGAATATTGGGGTTGAGTTTTGGTTTTAATTGTTCAGTTCCATTGGGGTTGTCGAGGTTGGAGTCCTTCTGTGGGTGTTTCTAGAGGGTGTGATTGCCCTTGCCCCTGGGTCTGGGTTCTTCTGCTCATCTTCATCATTGCCTTTCGTTCCTCCTTTCGTTTTTGTACCCTCTCTTTCAGGATCGTCCTTTCTTCTTGTGTTCTGTCTCGATCGAGATACACTCTCCAGTACTCCAGTTTCTCCTTCAGTAGTGCTTTCTCCTGCAGGATCCTGGTTAGAGCTGATTCTGCCTTGAAAATTACTGGACGGGCCGTTTCTTCCACTTGCAAACCACCCAATTCTCCGAAAATTTGTCACCTGGGTCATGACGCGCTCACCTACTGCATTCATGATACTATCAATTGCTTTTTTCTCCACCTGTATTATTTCATCGTAAGTTCCCCCTTCGACTTCCTGGAGCCTGTAGACATAAACTGGCCTCTCCCTTTCATTATCCCAATGTGTCTTCCTTTGCATCCTCTGAGGTTTTTCAGTTCCTTCCACTGAAATATTCCTGCTTTCAGTCCCTGCCTGAAGCCCCTGTGCTCAGTGGACTGTCTTTCCTGCTCAGCTATTCTTGGCTACAACAGTTGTCTTTTAAAGTCTCTGCATATAGAATAGCTCCTTCATTGTCTTCAAACCTCTCATTTGTTTTTAGTGTGATCCTCATATTTTCCTGGGCCCCATGTGGGTCTAATAGGGCCTTTACATACGAAATAGATCCTTTTCTCCCTTCAGTCTCTTTGTGACCGATATAGAAGTTCCTGATGTCATGTCTGTACTGTCCTTTGAGCCTGTAAGCTGTATCAGTTTTTTTTTAGTTCCTCTTCCAAGCACTGTATCTTAGCTTCTTCTGCTATGGCTCTCTTCAGCTATCCTCTCCTCCATTTTCTTGCCAAGCTCTTCTAGCTTCCTTCCCCACTCTTTCTCTTTTTTTTGTGAGTTCTGCCTCCCAATCTTCCCTCCCAAATTCTTCCCTCCCAGGTTCATCCACCAGACCACTGGTTCTCCGCCCTCTTGGGTAACCCCATTTTTTTTTTACCACAGAAACAAGCTTATGTATTTTCAGAGTGTGTGTGTGTGTGTGTGTGTGTGTGTGTGTGTGTGTGTTGTGTGTGAAGATGGGTGTTTGTTGTAGGTAGGAAAAGGAGAGGGAGGTAGAGAGGGAGGAGAAGGATAAGAAGTGGGAGGGGGACACTGGCAGGGAGAGATTAGGGGGTACAAGGGGGTACAAGGGGGTACAAGGAGAGAGGGGGAGAGGAACTGAAGGCTAAGCAAGGGGGAAGAGGAGAAGAAACATGAAGAAGGAGTTTAGGAGGAGAGTGTGTGTGTGCATGTGTGTGTGTGTATGTGTACTCATCTATTTGTACTCACCTATTTGCGGTTGCAGGGGTCGAATCATAGCTCCTGGCCCCGCCTATTCACTAATTGCTACTAGGTCCTCTCTCTCCATGCTCCATAAACTTTATCAAACCTCGTCTTAAAACTATGTATGGTTCCCACCTCCAAAACGACACTTTCTAGGCTATTCCACTGCCTGACTACTGTATGACTGAAGAAATACTTCCTAACATCCCTTTGATTCATCTGAGTCTTCATCTTCCAATTGTGACTTCTTGCTTCTGTGTCCCATCTCTGGAACATCCCGTCTTTGTCCACCTTGTCTATTCCGCACAGAATTTTATATGACGTTATCATGTCTCCCCTGACCCTCCTGTCCTCCAGTGTCGTCAGGCCGATTTCCCTTAACCTTTCTTTGTAGGACAATCCCTTTAGCTCTGGGATTAGTCTTGTTGCAAACCTTTGCACTTTCTCTAATTTCTTGGCGTGCTTGGCCAGGAGTGGATTCCAAGCTGGTGCTGCATTCTCCAGTATGGGCCTGACATAAATGTTGTACAGAATCTTGAACGATCCCTTACTGAGGTATCAGCAGTTATCTGATTGATGTGCGCCTCAGGAGATGTGCTCGGTGTTATACTCAACCCCAGATCTTTTACCTTGAGTGAGGTTTGCAGTCTTTGGCCACCTAGACTATACTGTGTCTGCGGCCTTCTTTGCCTTTCCCCAATCTTCATGACTTTACATTTGGCAGGGTTAAACTCAAGGAGCCAGTTACTGGACCAGGCTTGTAGCCTGTCCAGGTCTATTTGTAGTCCTGCCTGATCCTCGACCGATTTGATTCATATCATCTGCAAACAAGGACACTTCTGAGTCTATCCCTTCAGTAATGTCATTAACATATAACAAAAACAGCATAGATCTTAGGACTGACCCCTGTGGAACCCCGCTTGTCACAGGCGCCCACTCAGACACCTCGTCACGTACCATGACTCGTTGTTACCTCCCTGACAGATATTCTCTGATTCATTGCAGTGCCTTTCCTGTTATGTGTGACTGATCCTCTAGCTTTTGCAGTAACCTCTTGTGAGGAACTGTGTCGTAGGCCTTCTTGCAGTCCATGAAAATGTAGTTTATCCATCCCTCTCTCTCTTGTCTTACTTCTGTCACCTTCTCATAAAACTCCAGTAGGTTTGTGACACAGGATTTTCCTTCCCTGAAACTGTGCTGGGTGTATATTATACACTTGTTTCTTTCCAGGTGCTCCACCACTCTCCTCCTGATGATCTTCTCCATGACTTTGTCTGTCTCCTTTTTTTTTAAATTTGGACTACATTTGCCATCTTCCACACCTCTGGGGGTAGCCCAGTTTCAATGGATGAGTTGAAGATCTTTGTTAATGGCACACACAGCATCTCTGCTCCTTCTCTAAGGACCCATGGAGAGATGTTGTCTGGTCCCACCACCTTTGAGGTGTCAAGTTCACATAGCTTCTTCGCCTCCTCTTTGGTTATGTGTACCCCATCCAGCACTTGTCGGTGTACCTCCATGTTCTGATTTCCTGGAGTACTACCAGTTTCCACTGTAAATACTTCTTTAAATCTCGTGTTGAGCTCCTGACATACCTCTCGGTCGTTTCTTGTGAACTCCCCATCACCCTTCCTCAGTCTGTTTACCTGGTACTTGACTGTTGTTTTCCTCCTGATGTGGCTGTACAACAGCTTCGGGTCAGACTTGACTTTCAATGCTATGTCATTTTCATATTGTCTCTGAGCCTCCCTTCTTATCTGAGCATATTCGTTTCTGGCTCTTCGGCTAATCTCTTTATTTTCCTGAGTTCTCTGTCTTCTGTACCTTTTCCATTCTCTAGTACACCTAGTTTTTGCCTCCCTAAACCTTTGGGTGAACCAAGGTCTCGTTCTGTTCTTCCCATTATTTCTGTTTTCCTTGAGAACAAACCTCTCCTCTGCCTCCTTGCATTTTGTTGTCACATAGTCCATCATTTTTTGTTCTGGTTTTCCTGTCAGTTCTCTCTCCCACTGAATGTCTTGCAGGAAGTTCCTCATGCCTGAGTAGTCCCCCTTTTGTAGTTTGATTTTTCCATCCTATTCCTGCTTCTCTCTCCACTTGAAGCTCAACTATGTAGTCAAAGCACAGGGGGCCTTTCATACATGATATCCTCGTTCTACGAACTAGTCAAGGTGAATACAAGTCCAGTCTTGCTGGATCATCCTCGCCTATCTCTCTCTGGTAGTGTCTCTAACATGTTGATGCATGAGGTTTTCCAGTACCACATCCATCATCTTGGCTCTCCATGTTTCGGGACCCACATGGGGCTCCAGGTTTTCCCAGTCAATCTCCTTGTGATTGTGATTGTGTGTGTGTGTGTGTGTGTGTGTGTGTGTGTGTGTGTGTGTGTGTGTGTGTGTGTGTGTGTGTGTGTGGTGTGTGTGTGTGTGTGTGTGTGTGTGTGTGTGTGTGTGTGTGTGTGTGTGTGTGTGTGTGTGTGTGTGTGTGTGTGTGTGTGTGTGTGTGTGTGTGTGTGTGTGTGTGTGCTGTGTGTGTGTATGTGGAGCTGGTGGACGGGGAGAGAGATGGGGGAATGACAGGGGGTGCAAGGAGTGGGGGAAAGGTTGTGAAGGGAATGGCTGTGGTGGAGAGATTGGGAGGGAGAAGACCGGGAAGGAGAAGGAAAAGTAGGAATATGAATGGAAGGTGAAAAGTAAGAGGAGAGGTAGAGAGAGGGAGACAGATAGAGAGTGAGAGAGAATGGAAGGTAGGAGAGTAAGAGGGAGGGGGAGAGTGATGGAGAGAGTGTGTGGATTAGTGCCTGCGTTTTGGGATAGGGTGGGGTGGGGTGTATGGCTAGGAGGGAGAGAGGAAGACAGGGAAGGAACAGGAGGAAAAGGAAGATGAATGGAAGGTGAAGAAGAGTTGGGTAGATAGACAGCTAGGTAGAGAGAGAGAGAAGAGCAAAGATGGCAGAGGGGGAGAGGGAAGGACGGGGTCGCAGTCACTGTTTCCAGTGCCTGCTGTCTCTGTGTGTACTCACTTAGTTGTGGTTGCAGGGGTTGATTCATAGCTCCTGTGTCTGCGTGTACTCGCCTAATTCACTAAACTAATTGTGGTTGCAGGAGTCGAGACTCAGCTCCTGGCCCCGCCTCTTCACTAACCACTACTGGGTCCTCCCACTATGCTCCATGAGTTTTATCATACCTGGTCTTAAAACTATGTATGGTTCCTGTCTCCACTATGTCGCTTGCCAGACTATTCCACTTTCTAACAACTCTGTGGCTGAAGAAATACTCCTAACATCCCTTTGACTTACCTGAGTCTTCAGCTTCCAATTATGATCCCTTGTTTCTACGTCCAATCTCTGGAACATCCTGTCTCTGTCCACCTTGTCTATTCCACGCAGTATTTTGTATGTCGTTATCATGTCTCTCCTGACCCTCCTGTCCTCCAGTGTCGTCAGGCCGATTTCCCTTAACCTTTCTTTGTAGAACATTCCCCTGAGCTCCGGAACTAGCCTTGTTGCAAACCTTTGCACTTTTCTAATTTCTTGACGTGCTTGACCAGATGTGGGTTCCAAACTGGTGCTGCGTACTCCAGTATGGGCCTGACGTACACGGTGTATAAAGTTTTGAACGATTGCTTACTGAGGTACCGGAACGCTATTCTCAGGTTTGCCAGGCGCCCATATGCCGCAGCAGTTATCTGGTTAATGTGTGCTTCTGGCGACGTACTCAACATCATACTCACTCCTAGATCTTTCTCCTTGAGTGGGGTTTGCAGCCTTTGGCCAACTAGCCTATACTCTGCGGCTTTCTTTGCAATTCTCCGATCTTCATGACTTTGCATTTGGTGGGGTTAAATTCTAGGATCCAATTGCTGTTTGTGTGTGTGTGTGTGTGTGTGTACTCACCTAGTTGAGGTTGCAGGGGTCGAGTCCAAGCTCCTGGCCCCGCCTCTTCACTGGTCGCTACTAGGCCACTCTCCCTGAACCGTGAGCTTTATCATACCTCTGCTTAAAGCTATGTATGGATCCTGCCTCCACTACATCGCTTCCCAAGCTATTCCACTTCCTGTCTACTCTGTGGCTGAAGAAATACTTCCTAACATCCCTGTGATTCATCTGTGTCTTCAACTTTCAACTGTCTCCCCTTGTTGCTGTGTCCCATTGCTGGAACATCCTGTCTTTGCCAACCTTGTAAATTCCTCTCAATATTTTGTATGTCGTTATCATGTCCCCCCTATCTCTCCTGTCCTCCAGTGTCGTCAGGTTGATTTCCCATAACCTCTCCTCGTAGGACATACCTCTTAGCTCTGGGGCTAGTCTTGTTGCAAACCTTTGTAACAAGACTAGGCCCTTTTTCTACGTACCTGGCTAGGTGTGGGTTCCAAAATGGTGCCGCATACTCCAATATGGGCCTAACGTACACGGTGTACAGGGTCCTGAACGATTCCTTATTAAGATGTCGGTATGCTGTTCTGAGATTTTGTAGGCGCCCATATGCTGCAGCACTTATTTGCTTGATGTGCGCTTCAGGAGATGTGCCTGGTGTTATACTCACCCCAAGATCTATTCCCGTGAGTGAGGTTTGTAGTCTCTGGCCCCCTAGGCTGTACTCTGTCTGCGATCTTCTTTGCCCTTCCCCAATCTTCATGACTTTGCACTTGGTGGGATTGAACTCCAGGAACCAATTGCTGGACCAGGTCTGCAGCCGGTCTTCCCATTATTTCTATTGCCATTGGGAACAAACCTTTCCTCTGCCTCCTTGCATTTTGCTGTTACATATTCCATCATCTCGTTCACTGACTTTGCTACCAGTTCTCTGTGCCACTGAACCTCCTGCAGGAAGTTAATTATACCTGTGTAGTCCCCCCTTTTATAGTTTGGCTTTTCCATTCAATTCCTGTTACCCTCTCCACTTGTAACTCTACTATATATTCAAAACTCAGAATCACGTGATCACTAGCTTCAAGGGGACTCTCGTAAGTGACGTCCTCATTGTCTGAACTACTCAGGATGAGCAGAAGGTCTAGTCCTGCTGGTTCATCCTCTCAGCTCTCTCTGGTAGTGTCCCTGACATGTTGATGCATGAGGTTTTCTAGTACCACATCCATCATCTTGGCTCTCCATGTTTCGGGACCCCCATGTGGCTCCAAGTTTTCCCAATCGATCTCCCTGTGGTTGAAATCGCCCATTACCAGTAACTTTGCTCTGCTCGAGTGTGCTCTTCTTCCCACCTCATCCAGTGTGTCCACCATCGCTCTGTTGTTTTCTTCGTACTCCTCTCTTGGCCTCCTGCAGTTCTGTGATGGGTTATACATCACTCCAATTATCGTAGGGGTTCTTAAAAGGAGATATCGAGGGTTGAAGGTAGACACACTTGTTGGATGGTAACATATATTGTCAGACTGTGGTAATGGGAGATGGAGCCCAGCCTTGCTGTGTTCTAGCCTGGATGTCTATGCGCCGACTGAGGCCGAGGTAGCTCGCCTCACACTCAAGCTGCATCCAGTGACGTCATACAGTCACAGGCCTAAGGGGTCTTCTATATAAAGCACATGGATGGTACTATGATATGCTGTACAACATATATGGGGATCAGCAACTATGCTGACAGCTCGGTCATGTTACGTATGTCGTCTCGACTTACACTACTATGCTATAGGCTGAACAGGCAGGAGGTTCTGGGCTGATTCTATACAATAACAAATTCATATATAACTTAGAACTAATGGATGGTATCATAATGGATGTTAACAAAATTAGTTTTACGTAATGGGTGTTAACGTAATCACTTTTAACCTAATGAGTTTTAAAGTAATGCATTACGACTTATAAGAACAAATCATTGTACATTATGGGTGGAACTGATCGATCAATCTGTATTCATGCACTCTACGAATTCTAAGGAAGAATAAATATATATATATACAAGGTGAAATTAACAGCAAAGACATCTGGTGCACACAGACTATTGCTAAATTCTCAGAATTCGGAGGGAACGTGAACACGAAAATTTCTGACAAACTAATCAGCTAATAACAAAACACACAGTACAAAACAAGAATACACAAATGCTGGGATGAAAAAATTATATATAACTGAGACAACACTGAGTTGTGATGCCGGACACAACTAAATAAATTACTGAAATACTTCACTGGAATACTGAGAACACTAGATAAGACATAAGATAATGCACGAAAATTAACACTGAATTAAGGAGATAAAAAGATTATTGCAAACAGTATATAATAAACACTGAGTCTGATCGAGAGTCACTGAATGTCACTAAGAAAGTCACTGGAACACAAAAGAAATGTCTCAACACTCGCAAATGTCTCTATGAAAAAATATTATCGCTGTAACGACTTGGTGAAGAATAAAGTTGATGGTAGTGGATAGTAGGAGAATGGTTGCTGACTCACTGCTCCTCAGCACACTTGATCGTAGAATTGCGCTTAAATCGACGATAGACACACAGGAGGCTTTCAACGGTTGGCGCCACTGTCGAAGACACACTCTAGCTCTTGACCCCCTTAAAATATGGTGCTATAACCCCTTGTAGTGTACCAAACACTGGTAGAGGTTGGGTGAGTGGGTTAACAGGGCTAAGACCGGGGGTGGTGAGACACATGTGGTGAGTGGGCCTCTGGGTTGAACTGCGTAAGCCTCACTGAGGACAACCACACTGCCGCGAAGATAATTCTAAGCTGGCTGGCTTAAAATACACCCACGAAATACCACAACACCACAGGGACGAAAAAGAGAACTCAGAATGGCTTGGAGCTTGAGCACAAAGCGATGAAGACTGTACTCACGTGGCTTGCTTGAGCACTGGGGTAAGACACCTGGGTTAGTTGCTAGCTGGCTTATCTTAACCCTTCACACAGAATGGCTTGAAACTTCTCACGATGAGCACAGCAGGGGTGGAAAGCTGGTATGGCAGGCAAAAAACTGGATGGAGTAGGCTAGGCTGGACTGGACTCTGTTGTTCTGACTCCCCCACCACAGACTGGAAGCTGGCTTAATTTGCAAACTCGGGTCAACCCCTCGGGAGTGATGCAAATAAGCAGATAAACACTAATACAAAGAGACTGACCAGTGAATGGTGTAGAAGCTGGTAGAGCTTGATTGAGTAGCTGGCTTGTGGTAGCGGGCTGGGGTAGGTCAAGCGTACCCTGCTCGGCAGGCCTACTCACAAGATGTCGGCAGGCCCAGTAGAAATTTATCTCCAGAAATCACTGTAATCTTCAGGATTACAGGCCCTCCGCTGTCACCATTTATCGTAGGGGTTCTTAAAGGGAGATATCGAGGGTTGAAGGTAGACACACTTGTTGGATGGTAACGATATATTGTTAGAATGTGGTAATGGGAGATGGAGCCCAGCCTTGCTGTGTTCTAGCCTGGATGTCTATGCACCGACTGAGGCCGAGGTAGCTCGCCTCACATTCAAGTTGCATCCCGTGACGTCATACAGTCACAGGCCTAAGGGGTCTTCTATATAAAGCACATGGATGGTACTATGATATGCTGTACAACACATATTGGGATCAGCAACTATGCTGACACAATGACTACTTTATGTTCCCCAGACTGAATTGCACCTACTATATAGTCTCTCCAATCTCGTCCATGCCTTCAATTTCCTCAAATCCCTATCGTTTTTTTTTATGAGCAGTGCAACCCCTCCTCCCCCTCTACTCCTATGTTTCCTCAGGATCTGATATCCTGGTGGGAAGATTGCATCTGTTATT
Source organism: Cherax quadricarinatus (assembly GCF_026875155.1). Lineage (NCBI taxonomy): Eukaryota > Metazoa > Arthropoda > Malacostraca > Decapoda > Parastacidae > Cherax > Cherax quadricarinatus. Next base: position 36,351,097 of record NC_069439.1, on the reverse strand, counting down.
GTCTCAGTGAGTTTTGTTTCTGTGACTGCTGTGATGTCTGGGGATTTCTCACTGATTCTTTCGTGCCACTCCTCATATTTATTCATTATTCTGTCCGCGTTTGTGTACCAAACCTTCAGCTTCTTTTCTCTCACTGTGGTCCTGGGAGAATATTGGGGTTGGGGGAGTGGAAGCCCTGGTGGGGGGAATGGGGGGTTGTGGTGTAGGTGGGGTTTGTGATGAGGGGGTGGGGCCAGAAATGCCCATAGGGGGCAGCTGTAGGGGTGAGATTTGAAATGTGGGGGTTGGTGGCAGAGGGAACAGTGTGTGGGTTTTGGTTTAGATTGCTCAATTGTGTTGGGGTTGTCGCGGTTGGAGTCCTTCTGTGGGAGTTTTGGGAGTATTGTTTGCCCTTTTCCTCCTGAGTTGCGTGCTGTCATCTTCATCTTGTATACTTGTTCCTCCTTGCGTACTTGTACCTCTCTTTCAGTATCGTCCTTTTTTTTGTGTTCTGTCGTAGTCAAGGTTATTACTCTCTGGTACTCCGTTTTTCTCAGTAGTGCTTTCTCTTGACAGGGATCTGGTTCGAGCTGATTCCTCCTTGAAAATTACTTTGACAGATGGCGTTTCTTCACATCGAAAACCCAACATATCTCCAGATTTTTTTCACTTGGGTCATGTCACCTCTCAAGCTATGTTTTAACTGCATTCCTACAATCCCTTTTTTTTTCTCCTGTTTTCTTTGTCGTAGGTTTCCCTATCGACTTTATTGGAGCCTAGCAAACAATCTGAACTTCCCTCCTCTCCGCTGTGGTTTCTTTGCTTCTTTGGGAGATGTCTTTTAGTTCCTTCCATTGAAATGTTCTTGCCTTAATCTTGTCTTTAGAGTGTTTATGTGGTGTCTGCAACGTTGTTTACAGTGTTCTCATATGATCTAGAACACCCTTGATCCACTCTGACTCACCCTCCTGACTCACCCTCCTGACTCCACCATCCTGACTCCACCTACTGAACTCACTCTGGACTCCACCCTCTTGATCCACCTCTGAATCCACTCCTCGCTCCACCCTCCTGACTTACACCCTCTGACTCCACCCTCCTGATCCACCCTCCTGACTCCACCCTCTGATACACCCTCTGCTCCACCTCCTGACATCACCCTCCGGACTTACACCCTGCTACTCCACCCTCCTGGACTAACCTCCTGACTCCACACCTAGCATCATCCTGACTACACCATCTGACTCCACCCTCCTGATTCACCTCTGATCCACCCTACTGACTCCACCTCCTGACTCCACTCTGACTACACCTCCTGCTCCACTCCTGACTACCACACATCTGACTCCACCTTGATCCACCCTCTGAACTCCACCCTCCTGACTACACCTCCTGACTACCCCCTTGATACATATACTGATACCTCCTGATCCACCTTGACTCCAACTACCTGATCCACCTAGACTCACCTTGACAACACTCTGACTCCACCTCCTGATTCACACCCTCTGACTCCCCCTCCTGACTCCACCCTTGATCCACTCTGATACACCTCCTGACTCACAACTCCTGACTCAACTCTGACTCACTCCTGACTCCACCCTCCAGACTCCACCCTCCTGGACTACACCTCCTGACGACACCCTCTGACTACATCTCTGACTCACCCTTGATCCCACCCTACTGACATCCCACCTTGACTCACCCTCTGGATCTCACTCCTCCTGACTACACCACCTTCCCTGACTCCACCCTCCTGACTACACCCTCTTGACTCCACCCTCTGACTTAAACCTCCTGACTACCTCATGATCCACCTCTGGATACATCTGAATCACCTCGATCTCCTGACTCTACAAATCATGACTCCCCCTACTGACTCACCCTCCTGACTCTCCAAACCCTCCTGACTATCACCTCCTGACTCACCTCTGAACTACACCCTCCTGTACTCCACCCTCCTGACTAACCTCCTGACTCCAGCTCCTAGGCACCCTCCTGGACTCATACACCCTCTGGACTCCACCCTCATGTATCACCATCCTGAACGCCCACCCTATGATTCACCATCCTGATACACCCTCCTGAATCCACCCTCTGACTCACCCTCTGACTCCCCATCGTCTGTCTCCACCTTCTGATTCACCATCTTGACGCATCATCTGACTCACCTCCTGACTACCCTCCTGAATCCACCCTCTGACTCCACACCTCTGCTCCACCATCCTTGACTCACCATCCTGACTACACCCTCCTGACTCACCCTCAAAGACTCCTCCCTCCTGATACACCCTCCTGACTCCTCCCTCCTGGACTACCACCCTTTGACTCCATCTCCTGACTCACCCTTGACTCCTCATCATGATCCACCTACCAGCTCCACCCTCCGACAACACCCTACTGACTACCCTCCTGATCTCCCTCTGAGTCTCCCTCCTGACTCCCTCTCCTGATACTCCAACCATCCCTGGCTCACCCTCTGACCTCCACACTCCTGACGCACCTCTGACTACCTCCTGACTCACCTCCTTACTCCAACCTTTGATCCACCCTCCTGACTCCACATTCCTGACTCACCCTCCTGACTTCCACCTCCTGACCATCCACCATCTGAACTCACCCTCCTGACTCACTATGACTCTCCACCCCTCTGATCCACCCTCTGACTCATCTTGATCACCCTCCTGACTACCTACTGACTCCCACCTCCTGACTACACCCTCTGTCTCACCACTCCTGCTCAACCTCCTGACTACCACCTTGAATCCACCTCCTGACTACACCTCTGACTCCACCTCTGATTACACCTCTGACTCCACCCTCCTGACTCCACCCTCCTGACTCCACCTCCTCGACTCCACCTCTGACTCCACCCTCCTGACTCCTCCATCTGGACTCCACCTCCTGGACTCCACCCTCTGATTACACCCTTCCTGACTCACTCCTGATACATCTCCTGACTCACCTCCTGACTCCCTCCTGATCCCCCTCATGACTCCACCTCCTGACTCCACCTATGGATACACCCTCCTGATCCACTCCGACTTCACCTCTGACTCAATCTGACTACACTTGATCCACCTCTACTCCACCCTACATGACTCCACAATCTGGACTACACCCTTGATCACCTTGACTCACCCTTCTGTCTCCAGTCTCCTCACCCTCATGCCTACACCTCCTGGACTCACTTCTGACTCCACATTCCTGATACCTCCTTGATCCAACCATCATGACGACACCTCCTGATCACCCTCTGACTCACCTCTCTGACTCCACCATCCTGAAACTCACCTTCTGACACCACCCTCGACTCCATCTCCTGACTCCACATCTGACAACCTACTGACTACACCTCATGGGATCACCTCTGACTCCCATCTGACTACACCCATCTGACTACACCCTCTGACTCTCACCTACGACCTCACCACTGACTACACCCTCCAGACTCACCCTCCCTGACTACACACTCTTGACTCCAGCTCCAGACTCCACCCTCCTGACCCACATCCTGACTCCACTACAGACTCCACCCTCCTGACAACACTCTGACTACACCCTCCTGACTCCTCCCTCATGAGTCTCCTCTGACTCACCCTCTGACTCCACCATCATGGCTACACCCTACTGATCCCACCCTCCTGACGTCACCTCATGACTCTACCCTCTTGACTTTACCCTCTTTTACCCCTCTTGACTACACCCTCTGTTCCACTCCTGGACTCCACCCTCCTGACTACCACCTCCTGTATCCACCTCCTGGACTCCACCTCCTGATCCACCTCTGGACTCCACCATCAGTGTCTCCACCTCCTGACCGACCTAATGAACTAACTCTCTGACTCATCTAATAACTCCAACTAATGACTCCTAATTCTCGTGATCACCTCTGACTCCACCCTCTGACTCCACTTTCATGTCTCCACTCTCCTGACGCACCTCATGACATACACTCCTGACTCCACCCCTCTGACTCCTTGATTTCCACCCTCTTGGACTCCACCCTCCTGACTCCACTCTGACTCACTTCTGACTCACTATACAGACTCCATCCTCCTGTACTACTACCTCTGACTCCACCTCTCCTGGTATCACCTCTGTTCACCTAGAATCCACCTCCTGGAACTCATCTCCTGACCTACTCTGACTCAATCCTTGATTAAACATCTGACTTCATCCTCTGATCCAAACTGCACTCCATATTGATCACATCACTGACTATCTCAGACTCACATCATGACTCCACTTCCTGACTTACTCTCATGAATTTCTACCCTCCTGACTCCACCGCTGATTCACTTCATGACTCCAATCTCTGATCACCCTCCTGACTCCATCCTCTGACTTCACCTCTACTCACTCTCCTAGACTCCATTCCTCCTGATCACCTCCTGGATTACATACTGACTCACCATCCTGACTCCATCTCCTGACTACAACTCCTCTCGATTCACCCTCTGCTTCACCTCCGGTCAACATCCTGACTCCAACTCTGACAAAACCCTCTGACTTACCTTCTTACTCCCCCTGCTGATTACACCACACCTCAATCACCTTCCTGATCACTTTTCTGACTCCAATCTCCTGATACACCCTTCTTGATACCACCCTCCTGACTCCCACCTACAGACTCCACCTCCTGACTCCACCATCCTGACTCCTAACCTCTGACTCAACCTCCTGACTAACCCTCCTGCTTCTCCCTTCTGACTCCCCCTGCCTGATTCACCCCCTGATCCACCTTCTGATCATTTCTGATATCTCCTTGACTACACTCTTGATTCACTCCTGACCTCAACCCTACTGACTCACCCTCCTGATCACCCTATGTCTTCACTCCTGGCTCCTAACCTTCTGATTAACTCAGACTCCACCTTCTTGTTTCTACTCTCATGATTTCACCCTCCTGACTCCCATCTGGCATTTTTCCACACTCCGACTCCACCTTCCTGACTCCATCTCATCGACTCCACCTCTCCTAACTCACACTCCTGACTCCACTCTCCTGACGCACTCTCCTGACATCCACTCTACCGACTCCCCACCCTTGACTCCACCTCTGATTCACCCTCTGACACAACCTCTGACTCCACCCTCTGACTCCACATCTGATTCAATTCCGAACTCCACTCTTCTGACTCACTTTCTCACTCCACTCGCCTGCTCCTCCTCTCTGATCCACTCTCAGGATCACTCTTATCTGACTCAACCCTCCTAGACTCCACCCTTATTGATCCACCCTCCTGTTCCACCCATCCTGATTCCACTCCTGACACCTCCATCCTGAATCACTCCATGATCTCCACCCCCTGACTCCACTTTCTTACTCCACTCTCCTAACTCATCTCCCGACTCCCATCCTGACTCCACCCTCCTGCACTCCAACATCTTGACTCCCTCTTGATTTTCACTCACTGGACTCCACCCATCTGATTCCACTCTTGACTCCAACTCTGTCCTACCTTCTGCATTCACCTCTGACTCAACCTCCTGGACTCCATATCCTTGACTCACCTCCTGACTAGACCTCATGAACTCCAAACCTCCTGCTTCACCCTTCTGACTCCGCATCCTGACTCCACGCTCTTATCAACCTCCTGACTCACCCTTGACTTCACCCTCTGACTCCACCTTCTGATTCCACATCAGACCTCAACAATATGACTATCCTCCTGATCCACTCTTATGATCACTTTCTCGTGACTCCACCCTCTGACTCTATTCTGAATCCACATCTGACTCCAGCTCCTGATCCACCTCTGCTTCACTCTCCTGATCATGTAATTGCCACACCTCCTGAGCTCACCTCCCTGGCTCCAACTCTACGAATCACTCTCCTGATCCACCTTCTGACTCATCTCTAACTCTCCTCATGACTCTCCACCTCCTACTCACCTCCTCACTCCCCTTATGGCTCCACTCTTCGGATTTCACCTTATGACTCTCCTTCTGATTCAACCCTTGATCACCCTCTGGTCTACCCTCCTCACTGCACCTTCCTGACTCACTCTCCGGATACTTCATGATCTACCTTAATGACTACCTTAGACCCCCCTTCCTGACTCAACCTTCCTGATCACTCTGATCCACTCTAATCACTCTCCGTGACTCATCTTGATTCCACCCTCCTGATCATCTCTGAACTCTACCCTTTCTGGCTCCATTCTCTGACTCCATTTACTGACTCCCTTCCTCTCCACCTCTTTTACTCTGCCTACTGACTCACCTCCTGACTCACCTCCTGACTTAAACTCTCCTGACTAAACCTCTGACACACCCTTGATCCACCCTCTGACTCCACCTTCCTCTGATACACTCTCCTGACTCCACCTCCTGATCTCTCTGACTCACATACCTGATACACTCTCCTGACTCCCCCTTCTGACTCCTCATTATTGACTACATCCTGACTCCACCCTCCTGATCCTCTTCCTGACACACCTCCTGACTCCACCTCTCCTGCTCACTCACCTACTCCACTCCTGACTCCACCTCTGATCTCCACCTCCTGATCCACTTCCTGAATGCCACTCTCCTTGACTCTCACCTTGATCCACCTTTTGACTTCACTATCTGACTCACCTCTGATCACACTCCTGGGTTCCACCTTCCCTGACTGCACTCTCCTGACTCCACCTCATGACTCCACATTCCTGACACTATCTCCTGACTCCAAACTCTTGATACCTTCTTGAATTCACTCTCTGATCACTTCCTGTCTCAACATTGAATTCACTCTTTTGACATCACCTTCCTGACTCAGCTCTCCTGACTCCCTCCTTCTGTCTCACACTTTACTGACTCCATCTTCCTGACTCAATCTCTGGACGCTCAATTTCTAACTCCACCTTTTTGATCCCTCTCTGACTATCCTTATGACTGCCTTTCTGACTCAACTTCTGACTCCACCTCTGAGTCACCCTCTGACCTTCTCCTCTGAACTTCCTTCCTGATACACTTCTGACTCTACTCTTGACTCACCTAATTGTCTCACTTCCTGACTCAACCTTCCTGATCATATCTGGCTCCCGCTTCCTGACTTTTCCTGACTCCACTTCTGACTCCACTCTCTTGACTTCCACCTTCGTGACTCCAAAACCCTTAATGACTCAACTTCCTGCTCCTACCTCCTCTTACTCCACATTCCTGACGACCCTCCTGACTCACCTTCCTGTCTCCACATCTCACTCCACCTTCCTGGACTCCCTCCTCATCATCTTGATCCACCTCAGACTGACCTCTGAGCCACTTCAGGACTTACTTCTCCTGAAATCTTCCTGACCTCCCCCTCTGACGCCACCCTCTGACACCACCTACTGACTCCACTTCTTGATTACCTTCTGACTCCACTTCCTGAAACAATCTAACTCACTTGCTTACTCCTAAATCCGGAACTCTCCACTTGATCCTCCATTGACTCCAATCTCCTGAATCCGCCATATTGATTCCCCTCTGGCCTCCACCCTCCTGAATCCACATTGACTCTCTTCCTGATTATTTCTCTGAACGATCTCATCACTCCCCATCCTGATTCCACCCTCCTGATCATCCTCTGACTACTACCTTTTTGTCTCCCTCTCTTTGGACTCACCCTCCTGACTACCCTTTTCGACTCCACCCTTTGAATACAATGATACCCTCATGATTCACCTCTGACTCCCACCTCCTGATTCAACCACCTAATCACCTTCCTGACTCAACTCTATATACACTTTTGATTCCACCCTCCTGGATCCACCCCTCTGATTCACACTCTGCCTCAAATCAGACTCACCTCTTGGCATCAAATCTATTGATTCCACTCTGTCTCACCCTCTGATTTCTCCTCCTAATCCACCTCAGATTCACCCTCCTGATCCACACCTGTTTCACTCCTGACTCCCACAATCCTGATTCCACCTCTGACTCACCTCTGATTTCTCACCTCCCTGACTCACCCTTTGACCTTCCACTTCAGGACTCAACTTCCTGACTCCAACTTGAATTCCATCCTCCCTAACTCCACTCTGGACTCCACATCCTGACCCTTTCTCTGATCTACCTCCTCTCCACCCTCCTGATTCACCCTCGACTATCTTCTGACTCATCCTGACTCCAATCCTGACTCACCCTCGTGGATACACCTGGACTCTCCACTATTACTCCACCTTCTGTCTCAATGTCCTGACTCACCCTTCTGACCTCCACCCTCCGGACTCCACCTCTTAGGACCATCCTTCTGACTATCATTGGACTCCACCTTCGTGACTTCACTCTCTGACCACCTTCCTGATCCATTCTGACTCACCTCCTGAGTCCAACCTATGATCATTTGATCCCCTTCTGACCCTACCCTTCTGATCACACCTCTGATCACTCTGATTCAATCTCTGGACAACTTTGACTCCATGTCTGTTCCATTATCCTGACTCCATTCTCCTGACTACACCTTCCTACTCCACCTTCCTATCCACTCTCTTGACTCACCCACTGATCCACTCCTGACTCCATTTCCTGACTCACTCTCTGATCCACATCTGAATACACCCTCCTGACTCCACCTCTGTCTCCACACTTACTGACTCCACTCTCTGACTCTCGTTCACTACTTCCTGATCACCCTCCTGACTCACTTCCTGATCCACCTCTGATCCACCCTCCTGACTCCACCTTCTGTCATCAACCTTTTGACCCACCTTCGCGACTCTCCATTCTGAACTCACCCTCCTGCTCCACCTCCCAGACTCCACTCTCCTGACTCCAACCTCGTGGACTCACTCTCCTGATACCTTCTGATCTTCTCCTGGCTCCATTCCTGGATACCACCTTTTACTCACTTCCAACTGCACTCTCTTGAACTCTGCTCCTGATACAACCTATGATTACTACCTTCCTGATCCACTCTCCTGACTCAACCCTCCTGACTCCACCCCTGATCCAACTCCGGACTCACCTTCCTGGACTTACACTCTCTGACTCCCACCTCCTTAGTCCCCTTCTGACTCACCAATCTGACAACCACTCTCTGAACTCCACTTGGACTCAACCTTCGTGACTCCACTCTTAGAATCACCCTCCTGACGCCACCATTCTGCACAACCTCTGACTCCAAAATCCTGACTCAAATCTCCTAATTCCACCATCCTGATATCCATTCTCCTGACTCCACCTCGTGAGTCCCTTTGACTGCCACTATCCCTGATGCACCCTTGATCCACTTCCTAGACTTCACCTACTGACTACACCTCCTGATTCACTCTTGATCACTCTCTGATCACCACCTTGATTCCATCTCCGGACTCACCATCTGACCCACTCTCTGACTTACCTTCCTGTCTCCACTTTTGATTCATCTTCCTGTCTATTCATGACTCAAATTTCTGACTCGACCTTTTTGACTCACTTCCTGACTGCACTTTCTGGGACACCCACTCTCTGTACTCCCACCTTGACTCAACCATCCTGACTCATCCTCACTCCACTCCTGATCATCCTTTATGACTACACTCTCCTGATACTCCTTGACTCCAACCTCCATGATACTATCTGACTCAACTTTTACTCTCCTTCAGTCACTCTCATTGGACTTCTAACATTGACTCTCACTCTCCTGACTCCAACTTCCTGACCACCTCTGACTCATCTCTTGATCCACCTTTCTGACTCACTTTCTGACTCCACCTGCTGACTCACAATATGACGCACCTCTGACTCACCCTCCTGACTCCACCTTCTGACTCCTACTTTGATCCACATTCTTTGACGAACCTCCTGACTTCACCCTCCTCATTACTTCCTGACAGCATTTCTGTTCACTCTCCTGACTCACCCTCCTGATCAACCCTCCTGACGCAACCTCCTCACTCCACTCTCTTGACTCACCTCTGACCTCACCCTCTGACGCCTTCCTGATCCACACTCTCCTGATCCACTCTGGGATCACCTCTGACCCACCACTCTGACCAACCACCTCCTGACACCACTCCTATTGACTCCACTACTGACTCCACTCTCCTGACTCACAATACAAAACTCCATCTTGATCCACCTCTTTACTACCTCTTGATCATTTGACTCAATCTCTGATCCACCTCTTGACTCCCATTCCTGACTCCACTCTCTGGAATCACCCTCTCTTGACTGCACCCTTCAAGATCAACCTTGCTGACTACCACTCTATGATCCACACGTTGACTCACTTCTGATCCACCCTTTGATCCACATCCTGGTTCCACACTTCTGACTCCACTTGCTGGACGCCACCTCCTGACATAAACATCTGATCAACCTTTGACTCATTTTCCAGACTCCACTTTCATGACACCACCTGTGACTCACTCTGATATTGAGTCCTCTTCTTGACTACCTCTGACTAATTCCTGACTCACTTCCTAACTTCCACCCTCCTGACTCCAACCTCCTGACTCCACTTCTTTCCTCATATTCCTGATAACTCTCCGACTCCACTACTGGATCACTCTCGACTCCCCCTTTAATAGGCGCCAACTCATGACCTCGACTTCCTGACTCCACTCCCTCCTTATCCACTTTCGTTGCCTCCATCTTCTGATCTCAACCTTGACTCACTTGACTCTACCCTTTGACTCATACTCTTGACTCCACCTCTTTATCCTTCTGAACTCCACCATTCCTCGACTTCACTCTCCAGACTCTACTTTCTGACTCCACTATCGTGATTCACTCTGCTGATCCACCTAAATGATCCACACTCCTGGACCCTTTTTCCCACCTCCGTCTCACTTCCTGATGCACCTTCCTGACTCACTCTCTTGACTCTCACTATTGATTACCTTCTGACTCCATCTTCTGACTCACTCTTCTGATCCATTTTACGACTCCACCTTTGATCCTCATTTCGACTCCTTTCCTGACTTCCACCTTTTGACACCACCTCTGACTCCATTTCGGACTCCTCCTCCTGACTCTCCTTCTTGACTCAACTCTCCTGACTCCTCCCCCTCCTGATCGACCTCCTGACGTCACCATAAGCTTTTGACTACTCTCCTGACCTCCCCCTCCATGATCATCTTCGATCCACCTCCGACTCACTTCTGATCCACTACTGAATTATTAGAATTCACCTCTGAATCCACTTTTCTGACTCCATTCTGCTAAATCCTGGCTCACCTCCTGATTCACTTCTGACTCCTCTTCCTGTACTTCCACCTTTGGATTTAATCTGAAGCACCCTCTGACTTCACACACTGACTCCACTTCCTTAATCCACCCATCCCTGACTCAATTCTGAGCCCTCTCTGACTCCACCCTCATGACTACGTTTCCTGACTACCACCTCTGACGCCACTCCTCCTGAACACCCTCTGATTAGTCTTCTGCACTCACCCTCCTGACGCGACCCTACTGATCCACCTCCTGACGCACCCTGATCACCTGCCTGCTACCTTCCCTGACTCCACTTCTGACTCCTCTTCCTTACTCCACCTCGTTTAGGACTTAACTTCTGACTCCAACCTTCTGACTATTCCTTCTTGACTCATACTGGACTCCACTTTCCTGACGCTAACTCCTGACTCCACCGGCCGACTCACCTTCTGGACTCCACCCTGACTCACTTACTGTCATCCACGCCTGACTCCACTACTCATTGGATCCACTTCTAATTCACTCTCGTTGACCCACCCTTTGACTCAGAATTATGAATAAAAACTGGCTCCACTCTGATCCTACTGACTCAACTCTTTGGACTCCACCTTGCTGATCACTCTCCTGAACTCCAGCTCTCCCGTTTACCCATCTCCTGATCCACTTTCCTGACACACTTCCTGACTCAACCTCTCCTGACTCCACAATTCTGACTCCACCCTTCAGACTCCACCTTCCTGACGCCATCTCTTGGACTCACCTCTCTGATTCACCCGTCTAACTCTCTCTCCCTAACTCAACCTCCTGTCTCCACCTCACAAGACTCCACCCTTCAATCACCTTCCTGACTAACTACTCTGACTCCACTCTCCTGTCTCCACTTACTGATCCACATTCCTGGCGCAACCTCAAGTATCGACTTCCTGACTCCATTTATGACTCACTTCCTTGATTCAACCCCTCCTATATCATCCCTCCTGACTCTACCCTCCTGACTCCACTGTACTCTTGATTCCACCTCTGATCCACTCTCCGGAATCTACCTTCCTGACTTCATCTCAGAACAATTCTTGGACTCCAGTCTCCTGAATCCAACCCTCCAAACTTCCCACCCTCCTGTATCCACCTTCGACTCCAACCTTGACTCATCTTCCTGACTTTCTTATGACTACCCTCCTGGATCCACTCTATGATCTCACTCTCTGACTTCCACTTTAATGACTCCACTCTCAGATCTACCACCTCCTGATCACTCTCTGGATCACACCTTCCTGACTCACCTTCTGGACTCCACTCTCCTGACTCCACCTTCTGAGTCACTTCACTGACTACATCTCTTGACTCCACTTCTGATCCACATTCTGTTCACCTTTTGACTCCACTCTCCTGACTCCCAGCTTTTGGACACACTTCTGACTTACTTGATTCCCAGCTTACTGAATCAACTCTGACTCACCTTCTGGATCCAACCTATATTCTAATTCCTGAAGCCAATCCCGACTACATTCTGATTCACCTTCTGTTCATTTCTGACTCCATTTCTGACTCCCTTCCTGATCAACTTTGCTTGACTCACTTTTTGACATCTACCTTCTGTCAAAAAAACTCTTCCTGACTCCACTCTCTGGACTCACCCTCCTGACCTCCACCTCCTGGACTCACTCTCCGGACTAATTTTGACGTACCCTCCTGACTCACTTTTGACTTGTACCATTTCTGATACACTCTCCTGACTACAATTCTGACTCCTCCTTCAGACTACCACTTATGACTCCATCTTTCTGACTCCACTCTCCTGACCCTCCACCCTCATGTATCCACCCTCCTGACTCCACTCTCTTGATTCACTTCTGACTCCACCTTCTTGACTCCAGCTTCTGATCACTGCTGGACTCCACTACTGATCCATACTGACTCCACTCTCGTGATTCCACCTTCCTGACTCCACCTTCTGATCACTCTGGTTCAACCTTCTTGACGCTCCTGCTGACTCATACCTCTAACTCATCATCCTGACTCACCCTCCTCTCTCCACCTTATTGGACTCCAACCCTCCTGAAGCCACCTTCTGATCATCTCCTGAATCACACCCTCCTGACTCTCCACCATCCTGCCTCCACCTCTGACACCACCTCCTGCACACCCCTTATGATCACCTAATGATCACTCTCTATTGACCTACACGTCAGACTCCCCCTCTGATCCCCTCCTTTACTCACTCTTGACATCCAACTTCTGACTCAAATTTGATCTCCTTCAGACTCCCTCTCTGACTCACTTTCTGATCACCCATCCTGACTCACTTACTGACTCAATCTCTGAATCCACTCCTGTCAGCACACTCCAGATCAACTTGTGCTGGACTTCCACTCCTACTGACTCACCTCATGACTTACTCTGATCCTTTGATCCACCATCGACTCCAATTCTGACTCCACCTTCCTGTGCCACCTCTGATCCACCTCCTGACTCCACCCTCCTTGACTCCATTTCCTGACTCCACTTTCCTGGACCACCTATGCTCAACTCCGACTCCACTTCATGGGCTCTTCTTGAATAACGCTCTGATCCACATTCGTGATCCACTCTCCTAACTCCACCTCTGACCTCCCCCTCTGACTCCACCCTTTTCCCTCCATAGTCATGACTCAACTCGCCTGTCTCCACCTTCCTGTTCACTTTGATTCACATACTGGCGCCAACATATGACTCGACCCTTCTTGACTCCACCCTCCTGATACCATTCCTCACTCCATCTTCCTGATTAAAACCCTCTGATAACCTCTGACTTATTCCTACTCCATACTCTTGATTACCCTCTTGACTCCATCTCCTGATCATTCTGACTTATTGAGACTACACTTCTGACTCCACTTCATGACTCAACTCTCTGGACTCCACCTAAATGACTCCACTCTCCTGACTCCAACCTCTGTTCCTTCTCTGAACGGACCTTCTGACTCATCTCTTGACTCCACCTACTGACCTCCTTTGATATCCCCTTCTGACTCACTACTTCTGGATCACTTTCCTGACTCCCCTTTCTGACTACCTTTCTGACTCCACTCTTCCTGACTTACTTTGAAACCACTTCCTGTATCCATCCTCGGACTCTCCCTCATGACTTCCACTTCCGACTCACTTCTCTGACTCACCTACTGATTTCCACCCTCCTGACGTCACATGATGACTCACTTCTGCTCACCCTCCTGACTCCAATTCTGATCCTTTTCTGACTCACCCTCCGACTCAACTTTCGATCCACATACTGAATCTACCTTCTGACTCCACACTCTGACATCCACTTTCCTGATTCACTCTCTGACGTCAACCCTCCTGGTCCACCCTATGAATTCACTCTCCTGATCACCTTCCTTACTCCTCCATCCTGATTCCACATTTCTGAAGCACCCTCTGACTTTACACTCCTGACTCCACCTTCTTACTCCACCCTTCTGACTCATTTTTCCACGACACCCTCTGATCATTCCTGATCTCTGACTCCACCCTCCTGAGCCACCTCCTGACTACCTGCTGGACTCACTTCTGATACTTCAGACATCACTCTCTTATCCCTCGTGATTAATTCTGACTCCAATTCTGATACTTCTGACTCCATCTGACTCCATTTCCTGATCCAAGTCACAGGACGGGCCGGGGGGCGTTGGACCACGAAACTTCTCAGGTACACTCTTCCATGGTGTTAAAATGCACCCTGAGGATCCACCTTCTGTCTCCACCTATGACTACTTCTGGCGCACTCACGACTCGACTTTGACTCTTTTTCTGACTCCACTCTCTGTTCAACCCTCCTGACTCCTCCTCTTGACTCTACTCCTGAATCCATATCAGAATCCACCCTCTGTTACCACTCTCCTGACTCTACTTCCTGACTTCATTCTCCAGAATCTCTTCTTGAATCCAGCTCCTGACTCACCTCTAACTCCACCCTCCTGTCTCACCATCTGGACTCCACACTTTTGGATCCACTCTCCTGATCACCCTTATGACACATCTTCTGATCGATACACCTCTGATTCCATCTTCATGATCCACCCTCTTGACTCCCTTTGACTACCAACTCCTATGCCAAAATCCTGAAGCCACCCTCTTGATCCACTCTTGACTTCACTTCCTGTTCCACTTTCCTGATTCCATCTTCCGATCTCTCTGACTCCAAATTTTAGACTCCACTTTTTGATCCACCTTCTCTGACTGCACTCTTCTGGATCACTCTCTGACTCCACCCCTGACTGCACCCTCCTGACTCCACCTTCCTGACTCATCCTTTTGGCTCTACTCTGATCACCTTCTTTGGATTTATCCTTTTGGATACACTCTCCTGACTAACTTCTGATCTCCTTCCAGACTCCACTTCATGATCCAGCTTCTGACTCCACTTCATGATCCACCCTCTGATCCACCCTCCTGACTCTCTCTCTTGATTTCCACCTTCATGACATTCCTTCTGACTCAGCTTCTGACTCACTGCTGAACTCCAACATTACTGACTCAACTTCTGAATCCACTCTCTTGATTCCCACTTCTGGACTCCAACTTCCTGCACTCACCTCCTGACTCAACATTCTTGACCGTACCCTCCTGTGTGATCACTCCTCATCCTACCTTCCTGACTAGCCATACACTCCACTCTCTTGACTTCCACCTCCATGACGCCCACAATTGACTACTCTCTGACACCACCTCCTGACTCACTCTGACACCACTCTGGACCCCACCCTAATAGATCCATACATGACATCCACTTCTGACTCCACAATCAGACTCACCTCTGCCTCTCTTATCACTCTTGACTCCTATCCTGATTCCAACTTCTGACTCCTTTCCGATTCACTCTCCTGACTAACTTTCCTGACTACTTGGACTCCATTATGATCCATTCCTGATCACCTCTGACTGCACTCCAGACTAACTTTGCTGACTACTTACTGGACTCCACCCTCATGATCTCTAACTTCTGACTACAACCTCTCTTGACTCCACCATCCTGACTCACCTTTGGGACTCACTTGCTGACGCACCTCCTGACTCACCCGTCTGATCCACTGTTCTGACTCCAACTTTTGTCACCACCCTAAGACTTCCAACCTCCTGATCACTACCTGAGGATCTTTCTTTGCACTCCACGCTCCTGACTACCAATTCTGTGACTCACTCTCCTAACTCCACCCTCTGGGACTCCACCCTTCTGACCTCCAACCCTCTTCCTCCATATTCCTGACTAACTCTCTGACTCCCTTCTGAACTTCCACTCTCCTGTCTTCACCTTACTGGCGCCATTTTGTTTCTGTGTCTGCTGTCGATGATCTGGGGAATTTATCAACTGATTCGCTTTCGTGCCCACTCCTCATATTTATCATTATTCTGTGAGTTTGTGTACCAAAATTAGCTTCTTTTCTTCACTGTGGTCATGGGAGAATCTTGCGGGTTGGGGGAGTGGAAGCCCTTGCGTGGGGGTGAGATGGTGGGTTGTGGTGTTAGGTGGGTTTGTGATGAGGGGGTGGGGGGCCAAAATTGCCACTAGGGGCTGCTGTAGGGTGTTAGATTTGTGATGTGGGGGTGAGCTTGGCAGAGGGAAACAGTGAGTGGGTTTGTTTAGATTGCTTCAATTGTGTAGGGTTTGTCGCGGTTGGAGTCATTCTGTGGGAGTTTTGGGAGTATTGTTTGCCCTTTTCCTCCTGAGTTGCGTGCTGTCATCTTCATCTTGTATACTTGTTCCTCCTTGCGTACTTGTACCTCTCTTTCAGTATCGTCCTTTTTTTTGTGTTCTGTCGTAGTCAAGGTTATTACTCTCTGGTACTCCGTTTTTCTCAGTAGTGCTTTCTCTTGACAGGGATCTGGTTCGAGCTGATTCCTCCTTGAAAATTACTTTGACAGATGGCGTTTCTTCACATCGAAAACCCAACATATCTCCAGATTTTTTTCACTTGGGTCATGTCACCTCTCAAGCTATGTTTTAACTGCATTCCTACAATCCCTTTTTTTTTCTCCTGTTTTCTTTGTCGTAGGTTTCCCTATCGACTTTATTGGAGCCTAGCAAACAATCTGAACTTCCCTCCTCTCCGCTGTGGTTTCTTTGCTTCTTTGGGAGATGTCTTTTAGTTCCTTCCATTGAAATGTTCTTGCCTTAATCTTGTCTTTAGAGTGTTTATGTGGTGTCTGCAACGTTGTTTACAGTGTTCTCATATGATCTAGAACACCCTTGATCCACTCTGACTCACCCTCCTGACTCACCCTCCTGACTCCACCATCCTGACTCCACCTACTGAACTCACTCTGGACTCCACCCTCTTGATCCACCTCTGAATCCACTCCTCGCTCCACCCTCCTGACTTACACCCTCTGACTCCACCCTCCTGATCCACCCTCCTGACTCCACCCTCTGATACACCCTCTGCTCCACCTCCTGACATCACCCTCCGGACTTACACCCTGCTACTCCACCCTCCTGGACTAACCTCCTGACTCCACACCTAGCATCATCCTGACTACACCATCTGACTCCACCCTCCTGATTCACCTCTGATCCACCCTACTGACTCCACCTCCTGACTCCACTCTGACTACACCTCCTGCTCCACTCCTGACTACCACACATCTGACTCCACCTTGATCCACCCTCTGAACTCCACCCTCCTGACTACACCTCCTGACTACCCCCTTGATACATATACTGATACCTCCTGATCCACCTTGACTCCAACTACCTGATCCACCTAGACTCACCTTGACAACACTCTGACTCCACCTCCTGATTCACACCCTCTGACTCCCCCTCCTGACTCCACCCTTGATCCACTCTGATACACCTCCTGACTCACAACTCCTGACTCAACTCTGACTCACTCCTGACTCCACCCTCCAGACTCCACCCTCCTGGACTACACCTCCTGACGACACCCTCTGACTACATCTCTGACTCACCCTTGATCCCACCCTACTGACATCCCACCTTGACTCACCCTCTGGATCTCACTCCTCCTGACTACACCACCTTCCCTGACTCCACCCTCCTGACTACACCCTCTTGACTCCACCCTCTGACTTAAACCTCCTGACTACCTCATGATCCACCTCTGGATACATCTGAATCACCTCGATCTCCTGACTCTACAAATCATGACTCCCCCTACTGACTCACCCTCCTGACTCTCCAAACCCTCCTGACTATCACCTCCTGACTCACCTCTGAACTACACCCTCCTGTACTCCACCCTCCTGACTAACCTCCTGACTCCAGCTCCTAGGCACCCTCCTGGACTCATACACCCTCTGGACTCCACCCTCATGTATCACCATCCTGAACGCCCACCCTATGATTCACCATCCTGATACACCCTCCTGAATCCACCCTCTGACTCACCCTCTGACTCCCCATCGTCTGTCTCCACCTTCTGATTCACCATCTTGACGCATCATCTGACTCACCTCCTGACTACCCTCCTGAATCCACCCTCTGACTCCACACCTCTGCTCCACCATCCTTGACTCACCATCCTGACTACACCCTCCTGACTCACCCTCAAAGACTCCTCCCTCCTGATACACCCTCCTGACTCCTCCCTCCTGGACTACCACCCTTTGACTCCATCTCCTGACTCACCCTTGACTCCTCATCATGATCCACCTACCAGCTCCACCCTCCGACAACACCCTACTGACTACCCTCCTGATCTCCCTCTGAGTCTCCCTCCTGACTCCCTCTCCTGATACTCCAACCATCCCTGGCTCACCCTCTGACCTCCACACTCCTGACGCACCTCTGACTACCTCCTGACTCACCTCCTTACTCCAACCTTTGATCCACCCTCCTGACTCCACATTCCTGACTCACCCTCCTGACTTCCACCTCCTGACCATCCACCATCTGAACTCACCCTCCTGACTCACTATGACTCTCCACCCCTCTGATCCACCCTCTGACTCATCTTGATCACCCTCCTGACTACCTACTGACTCCCACCTCCTGACTACACCCTCTGTCTCACCACTCCTGCTCAACCTCCTGACTACCACCTTGAATCCACCTCCTGACTACACCTCTGACTCCACCTCTGATTACACCTCTGACTCCACCCTCCTGACTCCACCCTCCTGACTCCACCTCCTCGACTCCACCTCTGACTCCACCCTCCTGACTCCTCCATCTGGACTCCACCTCCTGGACTCCACCCTCTGATTACACCCTTCCTGACTCACTCCTGATACATCTCCTGACTCACCTCCTGACTCCCTCCTGATCCCCCTCATGACTCCACCTCCTGACTCCACCTATGGATACACCCTCCTGATCCACTCCGACTTCACCTCTGACTCAATCTGACTACACTTGATCCACCTCTACTCCACCCTACATGACTCCACAATCTGGACTACACCCTTGATCACCTTGACTCACCCTTCTGTCTCCAGTCTCCTCACCCTCATGCCTACACCTCCTGGACTCACTTCTGACTCCACATTCCTGATACCTCCTTGATCCAACCATCATGACGACACCTCCTGATCACCCTCTGACTCACCTCTCTGACTCCACCATCCTGAAACTCACCTTCTGACACCACCCTCGACTCCATCTCCTGACTCCACATCTGACAACCTACTGACTACACCTCATGGGATCACCTCTGACTCCCATCTGACTACACCCATCTGACTACACCCTCTGACTCTCACCTACGACCTCACCACTGACTACACCCTCCAGACTCACCCTCCCTGACTACACACTCTTGACTCCAGCTCCAGACTCCACCCTCCTGACCCACATCCTGACTCCACTACAGACTCCACCCTCCTGACAACACTCTGACTACACCCTCCTGACTCCTCCCTCATGAGTCTCCTCTGACTCACCCTCTGACTCCACCATCATGGCTACACCCTACTGATCCCACCCTCCTGACGTCACCTCATGACTCTACCCTCTTGACTTTACCCTCTTTTACCCCTCTTGACTACACCCTCTGTTCCACTCCTGGACTCCACCCTCCTGACTACCACCTCCTGTATCCACCTCCTGGACTCCACCTCCTGATCCACCTCTGGACTCCACCATCAGTGTCTCCACCTCCTGACCGACCTAATGAACTAACTCTCTGACTCATCTAATAACTCCAACTAATGACTCCTAATTCTCGTGATCACCTCTGACTCCACCCTCTGACTCCACTTTCATGTCTCCACTCTCCTGACGCACCTCATGACATACACTCCTGACTCCACCCCTCTGACTCCTTGATTTCCACCCTCTTGGACTCCACCCTCCTGACTCCACTCTGACTCACTTCTGACTCACTATACAGACTCCATCCTCCTGTACTACTACCTCTGACTCCACCTCTCCTGGTATCACCTCTGTTCACCTAGAATCCACCTCCTGGAACTCATCTCCTGACCTACTCTGACTCAATCCTTGATTAAACATCTGACTTCATCCTCTGATCCAAACTGCACTCCATATTGATCACATCACTGACTATCTCAGACTCACATCATGACTCCACTTCCTGACTTACTCTCATGAATTTCTACCCTCCTGACTCCACCGCTGATTCACTTCATGACTCCAATCTCTGATCACCCTCCTGACTCCATCCTCTGACTTCACCTCTACTCACTCTCCTAGACTCCATTCCTCCTGATCACCTCCTGGATTACATACTGACTCACCATCCTGACTCCATCTCCTGACTACAACTCCTCTCGATTCACCCTCTGCTTCACCTCCGGTCAACATCCTGACTCCAACTCTGACAAAACCCTCTGACTTACCTTCTTACTCCCCCTGCTGATTACACCACACCTCAATCACCTTCCTGATCACTTTTCTGACTCCAATCTCCTGATACACCCTTCTTGATACCACCCTCCTGACTCCCACCTACAGACTCCACCTCCTGACTCCACCATCCTGACTCCTAACCTCTGACTCAACCTCCTGACTAACCCTCCTGCTTCTCCCTTCTGACTCCCCCTGCCTGATTCACCCCCTGATCCACCTTCTGATCATTTCTGATATCTCCTTGACTACACTCTTGATTCACTCCTGACCTCAACCCTACTGACTCACCCTCCTGATCACCCTATGTCTTCACTCCTGGCTCCTAACCTTCTGATTAACTCAGACTCCACCTTCTTGTTTCTACTCTCATGATTTCACCCTCCTGACTCCCATCTGGCATTTTTCCACACTCCGACTCCACCTTCCTGACTCCACCCTCCCTTTCCTCCCCCCTCCTTAATCCCCCCCTCCTGACTCCCACCTCCTTGACTCCACCTTCCTGACTTCACTCCCCTCCCTGACTTCCACCATCCAAGACTCCACCTTTCCTGACATCACCTCCTGACTCCACCTACCTGACTCCACCCTCCAAATCAATTTACCCACCTCTGACTCCACCCCTCTTGACTCCACCCCTTCCACTTTCCCTTGACTCCACCCTCTTGACTCCACCCTTCCTGACTCCCCCTCCTGACTCCACCCTTCCTGACTTCCCCTCTCCTGCATCCACCCTCCTGACTCCACCCTCCTGACCCTTCAAATCTCCTGAAATCCACTTCATCTGACTCCACCCTCATTACTTCCACCTTCCTTTCTTACTCCTCCACCCTCTTTACTTTCCCCCCCTCCAGAACCATCCCTCCTGAACCCCCCGACCCATCCTCCCCCCTTTACCATCCACACCCACCCTCCGACTCCACTTTTTGACTCCACTTTTCCTGAAAACCCACTTCCTGACTCACTTATCCCGACCTCACCCTTTCCCGACTTAACCCTTTCCCGACTTCCTCCTTCCGAAACGCCACTCTCCCGACTCCCTCCTACACCAACCCTTTTCCGATCCCCTTCCAATGACCCCGCCTACGACTTCACCCCCTGACTCCACCTACTCTCTCCCCCCCTACTGACACTCCCTGACTCCACCTTCTGACTTCCCCTCTTGACTCCACTTCCTGCCACCTTCCTATTCGACCTTTCCTGACTCCACTCCTGTTCACTTTCTGTCCATTTGATTTCTCCGATCCACCTCCAACCTTCTGACTTCCAAATCCTTTCTCACTCCTGACTCCCCTTTCTTTGACTCCCCCTTTCCCGACTCACCCTTTGACTCCAACCTCTTTACTCCATTACTGACTTTCACTCCATTTACTCCACCCTCCTGCTCCACTTCTGATCCACCTTTCTGACTCCACCCCTACTGACTCCACCCTTTGCTCCCCCACTCCGATCTTTCACAACCCTCCCGATCTCCCCCTCCCCCGATCTCCACCTTCTGACTCAACCCTCCTTGACTCCAACCCCTCCGACTCCACTCCCTGACTTCCACCTTTCCCACTTCCTGACCCACCCACCCCCTTTTGACTCCCCCTTGACTCCAACCTTTTGACTCCACCTTCCTGACTCCCTTCCCGACTCCACTCTCCTGACTCCAAACCCCCCTGACTCCACTCTCCTGACTCCACCTTTTAATTCCACTTCTTGACCTCCAACTCCCCTCACCTTGACTTTCCACCCTCCTGACTCCACTTCGACCCACTCTCCTGACTCCATCTATTTATCCCACTTTTTTCCTGACTCCACCCCTGACTACCCTTGACTCCACTCTTGACTCCCCTCCTTTATTCCACCTCCTGACTCCACCTTCCGACTCCACTTCCTGACTCCACCTCCTGACTCCACCTTCCTGACTTCACCTTCCTCCTGACACACCCTCCTGACTTCCACCTCCTGACTCCACTTCCCGACTCCACCCTCCTACTCCACCTTCTGACTCCACCTTACTGCCACCTTCCACTACCTTCCTGACTCCACCTCCTGCTCCATCTTCTGACTCCACCCTCCGACTCCAAACCCTTCCCTACTCCACCCTTTCCTGACTTCACTCCTCCTGAAAATTCACCCTCCTGACTCCAACCCTCTGACTCCCCCCTCCCTGACTCCACTCTCTGACTCCACCACCTCCGATCCACCTTTCCCGACTCCACGCTCCTTAACTTCACCCCCTGACTCCACCTTTCCCGACTCCCCACTCCTTGAACTCCACTCTCCTACTCCCACCCCCCTGACTCCAACCCCCCTGACTCCCTCTCCAGACTCCCTCCTTCCCGACTCCACCCTCCTGACTCCACCCCTGACTCACCTTTGACTCCACGCTTCCTAAATTTCCCCCCTCCTGACTCCAACCTCCCTGATCCACCCTTTCCCGTTCCCATGCCCTTGAAAACTCCACCCCCTGACTCCACTCTTCCTGACTCCACCTCTTCCCTCCTCCCCTCCCTGACCTCCCTTTTCCCCTTTACTCCTGACTCCACCCTCTGACTCCACCCCCCTGACTCCCCCTTCCTCTCTCTCGACTCCACCTTTTCTGACTCCACTTCCTGACTCCACCTCCTAAACTTCACCCTCTGACTCCACCCCTCCTGACTCCACTTCTCCTCCATTTCCTGACTCCTACCACCTGACTCAACCCTTTACTCCACTCTCCTGACTCACCTCTGCTGCCCACCCCTCCCCTTGACCCACCCTATGACTTAAATTTCCTTGACCCATCTCCGACTTCACCCTCCCGACTCCACCCCCTGACTCCCTGACCCAACTGACTACATACCTTGACTCCACTCTCCTGGACTCCACCCCTTCCTGACTCCACCTTCTGACTTCACCTCCCAGACTCCACTTATGACTCCAACTTGATAACTTTGACTCCACCTCTCTTGACTCCACCTTCCTGACTCCCCCTCTGATCCCTCCTGACTCACCTTTACCACTTCCTGACTCCACACCCTGACTCCACTCTCCTGACTCCACCTTTCTGACTCCACTCTCTGACTCCACCCTCCTTTACACACCTCTGACCCTTCCAACTTCCCGATCTACCTTTTACTATCCCCCTTTTACTCCAAACCTCCTGACTCCACCCCCTCTGACTTTCCACCCTCCGACTCCACCTCACCTGACTCACCCTGATATTTAACTCTTACCCTCCTGACCCACTTTTCCGACTCACTTTCCGACCCAACCCTCCGCCACCCCCCATACCCCCCCTTCTGACTCCAAACCCCCCTTCCCCCATTTCCGCCCCCCCCTTTTCTAACCCCCCCACCCCCTGACTTCACCCTCCTGACTCCCCTTTTTACTCCACCCTCCCGATCCACTTTTGAATCCCCCCTCCTACTCCATTTTCTGACCCCCCACCCCTTACTCCCCCTTTCCGACTCCACCCTCCAAAAACCCCCTTTTTACCCATTCCCATTCCTCCACTCCCCCCTGACCACCTTTGCTCCCCCTCTGACTCCACCCTCCTGATCCACCCCTCCTGATCACCCTCCTACTCCCCCCCCTGACTTACTTCCTGACTCCAACCCCCGACTACCCCTTCCCGACCCCACCCCCCGACTCCACCTTTCCTACTCCCCCCCCGCAAACCCCCGAAACCACCCTTTCCTGCTCCCCCCCGGACCCACCCTCGACTCACTTCCCTACCACCCTCTGACCTCCACTTCTGCTCCACCCTCCTGACTCCCCCGCCCACCCCCCCTGACTCCATTCCTGACCACCCCCCTACCCTTTTCCCCTCCGCCCACCCCCTTACCCACCCCCCCTTTGACTCCCTCTCCTGACCACTTCCTGACTCCCCTTCTGACTCCACCTCGGACTTCAACCCTGCTGACTCCATTTTCCCGACTCCCCACCTCCGATCCACTCTCCTGACTTCATCCTCCTCACTCCACCTTCTGTCTAAACTCTCTGACTCCAACCTCCTGACTCCAGTCTCCTGACTCCACCCACCTGACTCCTCCCTCCTGACTACACATCTTGACTCACCCTTCAGACTCTACCTTGCTGACTCCACTATTACTGACTCCACCTCATGATTCACCTCCTGGACTCACCCTCTTTGACTCCACTCTCCAGACTCCACCCTTCTGACTCCACTTTCTGATTTCCACCTCCTGACTTCACCTCCTGACTCCAACGGTCCTGGATTCCACCCTCCTGACTCGACTTCCTGACGCCACCCTTCTGACTCCACCATCCTGACTCCACTCCTTCAGCTCTCTTGCTGACTCCCCTATACTGACTCCACCCTCATGAGTTTCCACCCTTGACTCACCCTCTTGACTTCCACTCTCCAGACTCCACCCTTCTGACCTCCACCTCCTGGACTCCACCTTCCTGACTCCAGTTTCCTGACTCCACTTTCCTGACACCACTTTCCTGACTCAACTCTCCTGACTCCACCCTCCTGACTCTACCCTCCTGACTTCTCCTTCCTAACGCCACTCTCTTGAACTCCACCCCCTGACTCCACCTTCCTGACTTCACTCTCTAACTCCACCCTCTGGACTCCACCCTCCTCACTCCACCTTTCTCTCCAACCATTCCTGACTCCACTCTCCTGACTCCACTTCATGACTCCACTTCCTGACTCCACTTCCTGACGCCACCCCATGATTCGACCTTACGACTCCACCTCGGACTCACACTCTACTGACTCCACATCCTTGGACTTCACTCTCCAGACTCCACCTTCATGACTCACTTCCTGACTTCCAAACTCCTGACTACATCTTCAGACTCCTTCCTTCTGATCCACCCTGCTGACTCACTCTCATGAACTCGCTCTCTGACTCCACCTTAATGACTCCACTCTCATGACTCCACTCTCCTGACTCGACATTAATGACTCCACTCTCCTGACTCCACCCTCCTGACTCCACTCTCCTGACTCCACATCCCTGGCTCCACCTTTTTGACTCCACCTTTCTGACTCCACTCTCCTGACTCCACCCTTTTGACACCACTCTCCTGACTCCATCCTCCTGACTGCACCCTCCTGACTCCACCTTCCTGAGTCCACTCTCCTGACTCCATCCTCCTGACTCTATCTTCCTGACTCCACCCTCTCGACTCCACCTTCCTGACTCCACCCTGTGTGATGAATGGTTTGAAAAACCGACAAGTTGAAGATTGAGACACTTATGCAGCATATGGGAATCTTTATTCAGGAAACGTTTCGCCACACAGTGGCTTCATCAGTCCAATACAAAGAGGAAGGCGTAAGGAGAGGAGGAGAATGAGGTTATCAGTCCCTCAACCTGGAGTCGATGTGTTCAGTCCATCAGTCTTGTAGAATGTACAGCATAGGGCCGTAGACGTGGCTTATATACTGTAGTGAGGTGACGTGAAGCAGATGGAGGCGGGGTCATAGTGGTACCATCCACTAGTCGAAGTAGGTCTTCGTCCAAAGGTTGAACAAGTGTTGAATTCTTTGTAACAAGATCCCATGATGCTGCAGTGTCTGACAGTTGTGATGAATGGTTTGAAAAACCGACAAGTTGAAGATTGAGACACTTATGCAGCATATGGGAATCTTTATTCAGGAAACGTTTCGCCACACAGTGGCTTCATCAGTCCAATACAAAGAGGAAGGCGTAAGGAGAGGAGGAGAATGAGGTAATCAGTCCCTCAACCTGGAGTCGATGTGTTCAGTCCATCAATCTTGTAGAATGTACAGCATAGGGCCGTAGACGTGGCTTATATACTGTAGTGAGGTGACGTGAAGCAGATGGAGGCGGGGTCATAGTGGTACCATCCACTAGTCGAAGTAGGTCTTCGTCCAAAGGTTGAACAAGTGTTGAATTCTTTGTAACAAGATCCCATGATGTGCAGTGTTGACAGTTGTGATAAATGGTTTGAAAAAAAGACAAGTTGAAAATTGAGACACTTATCAGCTATGGGAATTTTATTCAGGAAACGTTTTGCACACGTGGGTTCATCAGTCCAATATAAGTTTTATGGACTGAAACAAATGACTCCCGGTTGAGGGATGATTACCTCATTTCCTCCTTCCTTGCCTTCCCTTTGTATTGGATGATGAAAGCCATGTGTGGCGAAAAAGTTTTTGAAAAAAAGATTCCCCTATGCTGCTAAGTTTTTAATTTCAACTTGTCGGGTTTTTCAAACCCTTTATCACAACTGTCGACACTGCGCATCATGGGGTCTTTTTACAAAAATTCAAACCCTTTTTCAACCCTTTGGACGAAAGACCTACTTGCTGTGGTGGTCCCTATGACCCCCCTCCATTGTTCACGTCCCCCCTACAGTATATAAGCCACGTCTACGGCCCTATGTGCATTCACAAGATTGATGGATGAAAAATCGACTCCAGGTTGAGGGACTGTTTCCTCATTTCCTCCTCCTTTCGCCTTCCTCTTTTATTGGACTGATGAAGCCACTGTGTGGGGGAAAGTTTCCCGAATAAGTTCCCAATGCTGCATAGTGTTATCTTTGACTACCCCCCTGAATTAAATCCTGACTCCCCCCTCCTGCTAAACCCTTTTCCCGACTCAACTCTCCCGACTCCCATCCTGACCCCCCCTCCTGATTCACTCTCCCGATCCACCCCTTTCCGACTCCCTGTCCTGACTCCCCTCATGACTCCATTTTCCGACTCCCCCCTGATCCAATTCCCGACGCCACCCCCCTGACTTCACCATCCTGCTCCCCCCTCTGACTTCCTCTCCCGACTCCCCCTCCTGACTCCCCCTCCTGACTCCACCTCCTGATCCACCCCCTGACTCCCCCCTCCTGACTACACTCCTGACTCCACCTCTTGACTCCACCCCCCTGCTCCACCCCACTACTCCCCCTTCCTGACTCCACCTCCTGCGCCACCCTTCCCGCGCCACCTTCCTGACGCCACCCCCCTGACGCCCCCTGCTGACGCCACCCCCCTGACCCACCCCCCTGACTCCACCCCCTGACTCAACCCCCTGATCCCCCTTTGACTCCCCCTCCTGACTCCACCCCTCCCGACGCCACCTTCCTGACGCCCCCCTGCTGACGCCCTGTGCGCCACCCTCCCGACCCCCTCCTGCTCCACCCCCCGACCCACCCCCCGACCCACCCCCCTGCCCCCCCCTCCCGATTCCCCCGTCCTGCGCCACCTTCCTGACTCCCCCCCCAGACTCCCCCCTCCTACTCCCCCTCCTGATCCACCCCCCTGACTCCACCCCCTTGACTACACCCCCCCTTTACTCCCTCTTGAATCCCCTCCTGACTCCCCCCTATGATCCACCTTCCTGATCCCCCTCCCGACGCCACCTTCTTCCCCCCCCCCCACCCCGCTGAGCCCCCTGCTGACGCCACCCTCCTGACCCCACCCCTCCTACTCCACCCTCCTGACTCCCCCTCCTGCTCCCCTCCTGACTCCCCCCTCTTGACTCCACCCTCCTGACTCCCCCTACTGACTCCCCCTTCCTGCTCCACCCCCCTGACGCCACCTTCCTGACGCCACCTTCCCGAGCCCCCCTGCCCGCGCCACCCTGCTGCGCCACCCCCTACCCCCCCTTTGACTCCACCCTCCTGACTCCCCTCTTGACTCCCCTTCTGATCCACCTCCGCTCCCCCCGTCCTGACACCCCCTTCCTGCGACACCTGCTGAGCCACCCCGCGACGCCCCCCTCTACCCCACCCTCCTCCACCCCTGACTCCACCTCCTTCCCCTTCCTGACTCCCCCCTCCTGATCACCGTCCTGCGCCACCTTCCTGACGCCACCCCGCTGACGCCCCCCTCTGCGCCACCCTCCGACCCCCCCTCCTTACTCCCCCTCCCGCTCCCCCCTCCTGACTCCCCCCTCCTGACTCCCCCTCCGATCCACCCTCCTGACGCCCCTTCCTGATCCACCCCTGACTCCACCCCCCTGACTCCCCCTCCTGATCCACCTCCTGACTCCCCCCTCCCGACTCCCCTCCTGATCCACCCTCTTTATCCCCCCTCCTGATACCCTACGGCTCACCTTCCTAACTCCACCCTCTGACGCCCCCCTCCTGACGCCACCCTTCCCGACTCCCCCCTCCTGACTCCCCCCCCCTGACTCCACCTCCTGCTAACCCCCCTGGGCTCCCCTCCCGACTCCACCCTTTTACTCCACCCTCCCGACTCCACCCCCTTTACTCCCCTTCCCGACCCCCTCCCGAGCCACCTTCCCACGCCCTTCCCGCGCCACCCTGCT
Source organism: Cherax quadricarinatus (assembly GCF_026875155.1). Lineage (NCBI taxonomy): Eukaryota > Metazoa > Arthropoda > Malacostraca > Decapoda > Parastacidae > Cherax > Cherax quadricarinatus. Next base: position 36,321,970 of record NC_069439.1, on the reverse strand, counting down.
GGCCCCCTGCTGACCACCCTCCTGACAACCCTCCGACTCCCCCCTCCCGGGCCCACCCTCCTGCACACCCCCCGATCCACCCCTTTGTCCACCCTCCTGACTCCACCCCACTGACTCCAACTTCTGACTCCCCCCCTCCTGACGCCACCTTCTGACGCCACCCTTCCCGACGCCACCCTGCTGACGC
>NC_069439.1:36290134-36318783 GCF_026875155.1 Cherax quadricarinatus | reverse complement strand
GCTATTATTTTCTGGTTAATAAATTTTGGTATATATATATTTATATATATAATATATATAATTTATAATATATATAATAAAAATATATTATAAAAATAATATAAATATTATATTTATGAATTTTCATCGGGCTGCCCCTTGGGGTAATCTCTGCTAAAATTTTCCCCCACTCCTCCTTTTTAGCTTTTCAATTTAAAATCCCCATAAAGAGTTTGGGGCGGGGGCTGAGTGATTTTCAAACAGCAGTAATTTTCAAAAGCTTTTTTGAACTGCGGGGAAGTTGATCTGGGGTTTTGTAACAACCACAATGAAAAGGGTTTTGGTTTCCGTTTTTACTACCAAAACTTCATTACATCATTTGGGGGTTTTTTTAGTTCTAAAAAAATGACGACTTGTGACTACAAGCCAACCCTACCTTGTTCCCTTTTTAGTCGTCGCATTAATATTTATGACCGGGGACCATATTTTTGTAAAAAAATGATCCTTTATGCGAGTCTGGGGAAGCCACAAACTTCATTTGACTCGACAGTTTTAAATTAAATTTTGTGTTTTTTTGATGATTTTAGCCCTGAAATTTTGCAAGAAAAATTCATTGTTTTGTTGGGAATAAAAAACATAAGAACAAAAAAGTGGGAACACTGCAAAGGGCCTAGGCCATACGAAGGTCCTTATCAAACGCATCTCCAAAGCTACCCAAAAATAACTCCCGTCCCCCTTTTAAACACCAACAAACCCCCCTCCCACTTTTTAAATTTGCCCAGTCTTTTTCTTAAAGCTACCCGGGGCCCTGCCTCTATCACCCCCGGGGAAGACTATTCCCGCATCAACAACTCTTTTTAGAAAACTTTACTTCCCTATGTCCTTTCTAAATCTAATTTAAACCATTTAAATCCATTATTCCGGGTTTTTTCCTGTTCGACCCCTCTTTTTATTAATGCCCCCTTGTTTATGCCCGCCCCACTTTACACTTAATGATATCCCCCTGGGAAATCTCCAGAGGGGGAGTTTAAGGTTTTAATCTATTTTCATACGGGGGGTTCCCTTTTTCACAGTAATCATTTTAGTCTTCTTCTTGTTGTTCTCTAATGAGCTATACCATCTGAGAAAGGGGGACCAAAACTGAGCAGCAAAATCAAAATGGGGCCCTCACTATGATGTATAGAGCGAAAAAATAACTTTGGATTCTTTTTACTTATACTTCTTGGGGTAAACCAAGTAATCGTTGGCCTGTTGCGCACACAAGGACTGCTTCTTGGTTTTAGTTTCTCCTTTACCATACTCCCAACCCTTTTTCACATTCTGTATGCCCAGCCTACTTCACCTAGATTATAGCTTCAGGTTTTTTTCTTTCCCAAAGGGCAAGTCCCTTCACTTATCCCATTAAACTTCACTGCCTTTTTTTTCAGCCAAGACATTAATTTTTAAATCGCCCCTGAGTTTCATTGATATCCTCCCAATAAATTTATAGGGCCTACTTTGTACTCAGCAAATTTTTTCATGTCACTAGTAATCCCTTCTCAAGGTCATTTAATTAAATTATAACAAGAGGGGTAAAACTGATCCTTGGGGAAACGCCCTATGACTTCCCCTTTCAGATTTCACTCCTTTAAAAATTGAAATCTTGCTTTCTTTGGTAACCATCCCCAAATCCATGCAAACCCTACCCCCTTTAAACCATGAGCTCCCACTTTTTTTAAAGACTCTTGTGGGGACTCTGTCGAAGGTTTATAAAATCCAAATAAACAATTATATTCCTTATCACTGTCAATGCCTCAAATGTTCTTTAAAGAACGTCATAAGTTGTCGGGCGGGGAACGACCTTCGTGAACCCATGCTGGATTCAAATCAATTTATGCCTTAAAGGGTGCTTCTGAAAATTTTTTTTTTTTTCACATGGCCGATTCCCCCAAAGCGGGGGGCCCAAAAAAAGAAAAACTTTCACCTCTTTCCCCTCACGCTTGCCAAAAGGGTGCTTTACACAACTTTTTTAAAACGCAACATTACCCCCTCCTTCTGATGCAGGCCTGTATTTCCCCTCTCCAGGACTCAACCCGGCCGCCTTTTCCCCTGAACCCTTCAAAAAATTTATTTTGCTCACATTTCCAACAGCACTCATTTAAAAACCATTTGTCCCATTCCCCCCCTAAAAACCCCACGCATCCTGCTGGAAGTCGAAGCCCCTCGCCACAAAACCTCCTTACCCCCTCCCCAAAAACCCTTCCAGGCCGACCCTACCCCCCTTTCCTTCCATACAACTGAACATCTTGAAGTCATTCTGTTTCGCTCCATTCTCTTCAACAGTCCGAACCACCTCAACAACCCTTCCTCACCCTTGGGGACAATTTTTTTGGTAACCCCGCACCTCCCCCTAACCCCCAAAACTAATTCTCTGCATTATATTCAACCAACATTCCCTCAGACATGACATCTCCACTGCCTCCAGCCTTCTCCTCGCTGCAACTTCTCACCCCGCTTCACACCCTATAAACGTTGGTAAAACTATACTCTCATACTTCCCCTCTTTGCCCCCAGGACAAATTCTTTGTCTCCACAGACTCCTAATCCCACTCACTTTTTTCCCTCATCAATTTTTGATTCACCCATCTTTCTGACCCACCGCTGACACGTCCACCCCCAAAAAAAAATCGAATACGTTCCCCCCCAAAACTCTCTCCCTCCAATTGAAATTAAATTTTTCATCACCAAATTTTTTTTTGTTTCCTCTAACCTTACTCTTTCCTGTATTCCACCTTTAAATTTTCTTTTTTTTCCACCCTACCAAAACCCACCAATTCTGGAGCTTCTTTTCAGAACCCCCCCAAACACAGTTCATCACAAAGGCAGCTGTGACAACCCCCACTTTGTGTGGATTCTTTATCTTTTCCCCACGCCCTTCCCAAAGCCCCCCTGTTTTTATTCTCTTACAACCCACTAAAATATATTAAAAAACCCACGGTACATCACCCCCTTTGTCAAAGGGGCCTTTTTACGGGGAAAAAATTTCCCTCTTTCCTCATTCAAATTTACCTACTACCCTCAAAAAACTCTTCACTGCTTTCAGAAACCTACCTCCACCCCATACACTTCAACTTGCCACATTGCCCCCTTCCCCTGTCATACCCCTTTTTCCCCAAACCCCATAAATGCCACAAAAGACCTTTAGTTATTAAAACTTCTGATAATGTCATTTAAAATTTATTCTAATAATTGCCCATTAGTTCGGGCTATTGGGAAGAAATTTGGGGAGTGGACTTACCCCCTGATTTGAAAAAGGAACCAAATTACCCAATTTCCCAACTTGGCACAACACGGTAAGGATGGACGAAATTAATCCTCGTTATGGCGGCTAAGCTCCTTCTTGCATTCTTAAGTCCCCTTGAAACAATCAGGGTCCCGGGGACTTTTTTTTTTTTCAGTTTGTCATTTTTTTAACAACCATTCCCTCGGACAGTAATTTAGTTAACTTAAATTCATCAGGAAACTAAATAATTTTAAATTTACTGGAATCTCTTTACATCTTCCGGAAAAAACTACAAAAAGTATCATTAAATAAAAAAACACTTTTCCCCAGTTCATTATCCGAGCTTCCTTCCCATTTTTTAGAGGTCCCCTTTTTCCTTCCCTTCGTCCTAAAACATTGAAAGAACCCCTTTGGGATTAGTCTTTGATTCATTACAACTCAAATTTCATATCATTTTTACCCTTCTAACCCCTTTTTTTTACTTCTTTTTTAATGAACTTTTTGGTCAGTAAGGTTAACCTCTCCTCTCTGATGCGCCTAAAAATTTTCCCTTTTCCCCCTAATAGATTTTTTGCCTCCTTTAAACCCATTTGGGATCGTTATTATTAACCTAAATTTTTCTGGGGGAAATTTTATACCTGGGGACTGTATACATTTTTAAGGAAACAAACATAAAGCAGATCCCCTTTATATTCAAAGTAGTTATGTTAATAAAATCATTAGCTAATAACCCCAACAAGATTAGACAAAGTTCCCCAAATCCATTTATAATCGGAAAACAAAAACAGGGGTTTTTTGTATTATCATTATTTTTGCATTCCAATAATGCTAAAAGTGATGGATTTTTGATCCCCTTGGCCCAAACTCTTCATGTCTTTCCCGATTTTTCACGAGTGTTTCCCTTTTTGACAAACTAGGGCTGCAAATATTTCCCCGTAGCTCATTACGCCTGTTTCAGAAAAAAGTCCCTGAAATGTTTTTATAAATCATGGACTCTAAAATTTCCTGTCAAAGTTCCGTCAATTTACTAAATTTAAGTCCCCTCATGACTTGTTTTCGGTTTCCCGAAGCCCAACAATTTTGTCCCAAAGAAAGGGGGTTTTTTTGCGGCATTAAATCTTTGTTCTGGAGTGAAGGCCAGTACTTTCTATTCTATTCCATAATTGATTCACACTGATTGTTTAGCAACCATCTCTCTTTTAAATGTACTGGGTATCATTCACTTACACTGAAAAAACAGAAAACGATGGAGTCAGGGGTAGAATCCGGAAAATATCTGTAAATAAACTTTGCGAGGGTAAATATGTGGGGAAGTTGTGGTTAAAAATTTCCTAAGAAGCGATTGTTTCATTTCTAACTGTAGGTTTATTAATTGACGGTGATGTTTTGGGTAATTGGTTTTGGGCAACATCTGGCAATCAATCGTTTCATTAGGGGAATGGATAACAAGCCCCCAATTTTAAATCACTTCATTAATTTAAACCCAAAAATTACGACTCTAAGATGCATTTTATTAGGTTATTTTTGTCAAATTCGGAAAAATTTACTTTTTAAAAGTCTTGGAACTGAGGAAATGTAACATCTTCCCCAAAAAACCTATCTTGAAAAAACCCATATTTTTTCCCTTTTTAATTCAAGAGTGTTCATTTAAACTTAACATATCTTTAAATTATTTTGAACACTTTCGAAATGTTCATGAAAATGTAATTAAACAAATATCCAAACTGAGGATAACAACCTCAAACAACTTCTTTCTGGTTGACGAAGTAGCTGGTCTACTGACAACCTACTGTCAGGCGTACTCCTGGGTAAAGAACAAATATTCAGATTGTTTACTTTTCCATACCTACCTTTATCTCCTTCATTCATCTTTAATGATGCCTTTCACTTTTCCATTTTCACCTAAATATCTAATGTTAAAAACATTTTCCGGTTTCTTGTTAAAATTAAAAATATCCAACCTACTCCAATGTTTTTGGGCATCTTTCCCTAATTTATTATTTTTTTTTTTTTTTTTTATTATACACCCGGGGCCCTTCCCACCAGGCAGGTGGCCCAAAAAAAAAAAAACTTTTACCTCATTCACTCCATCACTGTCTTGCCAGAAGGGGGTTTCACTAAGTTTTTTAAAATGCAACATTTAAAACCCCTTTCCCTTTAATGGGCACTGTCTTCCCATCCCAGGCTCAATCCGGGCCCGCCGGTTTCCCCGAACCCCTTTATAAATGGGGACTTGCTCACACCCAAAAGCACGCAAGTATTAAAAACCATTTTCCCTTCACTCCTATCAAACACGCTCACCATGCCTGCTGAAAGTCCAAGCCCCCGCACACAAAACCTCCTTACCCCCTCCCTCCAACCCCTTCCTAGCCGACCCCCTACCCCGCCTTCCTTTTTCCCCTACAGCTGATACACTCTTTTAAACATTCTGTTTCGTCCATTCTCCACATGTCCAAACCCCTCAACAACCCTTCCTCACCCTCGGACAACAGTTTTGGGAATCCCCGCACCTCCCCCCAAAAATTCCAAACTACGAATTTTCTGCATTATATTCACACCACACATTGCCCCCCAGACTGACACTCCACTGCCTCCACCCTTTTCCTCGCTGCAACATTCATCACCCCCTGCTTCACACCCTATAAAAGGTTTGGGAAAAAATATACTCTCATACATTCCCCTTTGCCTCCAAGGAAAAAGTTTCTTTGTCCCACAGACTCCTAAAGTCACCATCACTCTTTTTTCCCTCACAATTTCTTTTTTCAAACCCCATCTTTCATAACCCCTCCGCTGACAGTCCCCCTCCCAAATATCTAATCGTTCACCTCCTCCATACTCTCTCCCCCAAATCTAATTCAATCTTTCATACCAATTTTTGTTACCTTTATAACCTACCTTTTCCCGTATTCACCTTTAATTTTTTTCTTTTGCACACCCTACCAAATTTTCCCCAATCTTGCAACTTCTCTTCAAATTCCAAGACACATGTCATCGGCAAAAAGCACTGTGACAAATCCCACTTTGTGTGTATTCTTTTTCTTTTAATCCCCTCTCCCCCCGTAATTTGATATCTTCATATATTTGACATCTTTTTTAATTGAACCCCTGTTTTTAAAAATAAATTTTAAATCAATGGGATGTAGCAAACACATTCTGATCATACAATTACGCTGACGGAATATAGGGAAAATTTTTAGCTGAACTTTGAAAACAACGAATTATAGCTTTGAGAACCGCTGACGTCATCAACAAAAATCAACGCCCTCGGGAAAAAAAATCTTTTCCCGGAACACTTCTTCTGGAACCCCACAAAGTGGTCTATATACTAAGTGAAAAATTTTGGAGCGACTCAGTTAAGAAGAAGATTCCTTTAAGGGTTTGTAATATCGTTGAGTATGTATCAGCACTTTCTACCCACCCCTCAAAACCACTCCGGGGGATATTTTATTTTTTTTGACCAGCAAGAAAGGGGGAAAATTAAGTCCGCAATTAGGAGCCATGATTGCCCAGGGTGGGGGCTTACTAAGGGTTAGCAGAGGCAATGGGGGCTCTCTCAGGGTGCAGGCATGGTGGCTTGCCCCGGGGTTGCTGAGGGAAAGGTGGCTTGCTCAGGGGTTGCTGAAACAAGGGGGCTCTGCTCAGGGTAGCAGAGGCATGGTGGCTCTGTCAGGGGAAAGAACAGTAGGGGGCCAGGGGGTTCTGAGGAATGGTGGCTCGCTCATGGGAGCTAGCATGTGGCCTGCTCAGGGTAAGAGGGAGGGTGGCTTGTCGGGGTTTTGGGCAAAGGTGGCTCTGCTCAGGGTAGCAGGGCGGGGGGCTTCCAGGGGTGCAAAAGTAGTGGTTGTGGGGGGTTTCAGGTGGAGCGTTTCCTGCCTCAGGGGTTTGCAGAGCAGTGGTCAGCTCAGGGGTTTTTGCTGAGAGAGTGGTGGATCGCTCAGGGGGGCTGAAGAGTAGGGCCGCTCAGGGGAGCTGGGCTGGTGGGTCTGCCCAGGGGACAGAGGCAGAGGTTCTCGCTCAGGGGGAACTGAGGAGTGGGGTCTGCTCAGGGGTGCTGGGTAGATTTTGGGTCTGCTCAGGGGGAGCTGAGGCAGTTGGCTTGTCAGGGGACAAGGGGGATGGCTCTGCTCAGGGGGAGCTAGGCAGTGGGGGGGCTCTGCTAGGGGTTGCTGAGGGAGTGGTGGCCGCTCGGGGGGTAGCAAGGCGTGGGGCTCTCTCAGAGTAGCAAGGCAGGGGTGGCTCTGCCCAGGGGAGCTGGGGCAGGAGGCTCTGCCGGGGGTACGGGGCGTGGTGGCTCTGCTCAGGGTAGCAGAGGCAGTGATGGCTCTGCTCATGGGTTGCTGAGGCAGTGGTGGCTCTGCTCAGGGGGGTAGCAGAGGCAGTGGTGGCTCTGCTCTGGGTAGCATAGGCAGTGGTGGCTCTGCTCAGGGGTTGCTGAGGCAGTGGTGGCTCTGCTCAGGGGGGTAGCAGAGGCAGTGGTGGCTCTGCTCAGGGTAGCAGAGGCAGTGATGGCTCTGCTCAGTGGTAGCTGAGGCAGTGATAGCTCTGCTCAGGGGTAGGTGAGGCAGTGGTGGTTCCGATCAGGGGTAGTTGAGGCAGTGGTGGCTCTGCTCAGGGTAGCAGAGGCAGTGGTGGCTCTGCTCAGGGGAAGCTGAGGTAGTGGTGGCTCTGCTCAGGAGTAGCTGAGGCAGTGTTGACTCTGCTCAGGGTAGCAGAGGCAGTAGTGGCTTTGCTCAGGGGTTACTGAGGCAGTGGTGGCTCTGCTCAGGGTAGCAGAGGCAGTGGTGGCTCTGCTCAGGGGTACCTGAGGCAGTGGTAGCTCTGCTCAGGGGTAGCTGAGGTAGAGGTGGCTCTGCTCAGGGGTAGCTGAGGCAGTGGTGGCTCTGCTCAGGGTAGCAGAGGCAGTGATGGCTCTGCTCAGGGGTAGCAGAGGCAGTGGTGGCTCTGCTCAGGGTTAGCTGAGGTAGTGGTGGCTCTGCTCAGGGATAGCTGAGGCAGTGGTGGCTCTGCTGAGTATATTTAAACACATTCTAAGCATTTTTTGACTGAGCCTTTTTCTAATGTTGGTTGTTCGCATCGCTATTAGGCCGTGCGGACAGGCTGCGCAGTAGCTCCTGATTCAACTGATTTCTGCGCAGTTTTCACAGACCACTACAAGTCACAAGATGGCGAACCGACAAGGCAGGAGAGTTAACACGGTCTGTGTTGCATTCACACAAGGCTCCCTCAGTGTTTCTACAATGCACACATTAATGCCAAGCATTATACGAGACGTCTACTGCATCCCCAATGAAGAATTATATGGCGTAGCTTTGAATGGGATGTCAAGGATATTTATTAAATTCGTGAATGCCGGCTTCTACAACAATATTGTAGAAACTTTTCAAGAAAGGAGAATGGTAGTGAATTCGGCTGTGGGAAATGTGTCTACATAGTGTGGGCGTATGTCACCGGGGGGGTCAAGGGGAGATTTTCCTTTTTCGGGCGGGGGAGTACATCTGCGGGTGTTTTCGGCAGTACGGAACTTTTCATGCCGCCCAAAGGGAGTTGGAGGGGAAGGGCCCCTTACTTTGGGTTCCCGGGGGTCCATCACCATAAGTTGAGCCCCCGGCCAGTCGTTTCCCCTCTTTTGTACGTCTGGAAAAAAAATATAGGCCCCAGGTTTTGGGTTCTTTAAACGGGGGCCAAAGGAAGACTTGCAACTATGAACCCTTTTTTAAAGCATATGGTTTGCCCTTTTTGCCCCGGGTCGACGGTTGGCCCTTTTCCCGGGACCAGTCCCCTGGGGGCCTACGGGCTGAGGCTTTCGTGACCGAGCCTGGTACCTCAGCTGGGCAAGTTCCCAAGCTTTGGAGTGATGAGATGCAACAGGAGGACACGCAGTCTACGATTGTGTGCCACCCTGTCTGTGGATGCATCGACCGTACCCACGCTTACAGGGGAAATCCTGTGGGGCCTGAGGTTTGCCACAGGATAAGTTGCTGGAAGAACGTGTTGCAGGACCTTCTAGATGGAACAGAACATGGTCCTGTTTTTTTCGACGGCGTGTCGTGAGTTAACGACTGAGGAATCCCCTAACATGGAAATGCAGGACAAAAACCACGTTCGTACGGATGCATGAGGTGGTGGTGGAGGTTCACCAGGAGGCTTCGTCCAGCGAGGAGATGCATGTGGATGGCAGCTCCCGCAAACGTTCGGCGGGAGCGTCGGATATGGGCGACGTCTTGACACCAGGACAGCGCCCAGGGAGGAAATCGTGGGCGAAAGTGGCTGAGCCGCCTGTCACAGAAGGAATAGCTTCAAGGTCCCAGCATAAGGGTAGAGTGCGGGGGGAGGGCGGGGTGTCTCGAGAAGCCGAATGACAAAGACGGGCAGCCTAATGTGCGAGTGGGAACAGGAAAGACCCAAAAACATAGAGGTAAACCACCTTTTTTGTAAATTCAAGTGTGTTACTATCAATGCCAATGGCTTAAGGACTGAAGTTAAAAAAGTGTGGATGGAGTGGTTTTTGCGTAGTTACGATGTGGATGTATGTTTTATGCAAGAACATAATTATAAATTTGGTAGAGAGTTACGGTTGAAAGGCTACCGAATGTATGTGAGTAATTCTTTAAAATTAAATGGAGGGGTGGCTATAGCGATGAAGGAGTCCAGCCCTTGGAGCATCTTGGGATGGGAGGAGGGGGGAGATGGACGGATGGTAAGAGTGGATGGGTATTGGGGTGGGGTTAGAGTTTGTTTTATCAGAGTTTATATGCTAGCGGACAGTAACACTAAAGTTAAAATAGACTTTATGAGGGAGGCTTTAACGTTTCACATCCGGTGTTCACCTTTAATTTCGGTCTTAGGTGTGGATTGGAATTGCATTATCCGCCATGGGGATGTTGAGCCAAGGGGGGCGGGGTGCGTTCTTCCTGTCCTAAGAAATCTGCTGGGGGATGTAGGGGTTTATGATGTAGTGGGGAGGGGTGGGTGGGGGGTGGAACATACGTTTGTACGCAGAGGTTACGCGGCCCGACTGGATAGGATTTATGCAACACAAGGAATTCGAGTTGGGCGCGTGCAGACCCTTGATCTGGGGTTTTCCGATCACCGTGCAGTGTTAGCGGACTTGGACTGGGATGGAATGATCAGGGTTTATTCAGGGTATTGGAAACTGAATGGGCGGCTCTTGGAGGGGAAGGGGATGGGTCCGCTTTTCAGGATTGGTGGAAAAATATTTGGGAAACGCGAAGGGCAGATGAATGTTTGTTGGAATGGTGGGAAACACGTGCCAAACCCGGAATAGCGCGTTATTATAAGAAGCGGGGAAAGGAGGAAGCAAGGTGGAGGTTTGGGCTACAAAACTGTTTGGAGGGGCAGCTTAATGATTACTATGTGGAGGGTGGAAGTAGTAGGTATGACGACATTGAACATCTTCGTAGTCGACTTGCAGAAATTCACAATGAACGTTTTAATGCGATTCGAGTCAGAGCAGGTATGGAAGAAGTGCTCTGGGGCGACAAACCTTCCGGTTGTGTCTTGCGCAAGTTCAGGGTCAGACAACAGGCGACGTCCCTCTTGCAATTGGAAGTATGCAGGGTTTTTGGGTGGTTACCTGCCGGGTCAAGTACTCCTCACCACGGACAGCATGAGTTTTATGCTGATCTATGGTTTGGGGAAAAGCTACGGAGGGGAGTAGGGGGTCCAGGGGGGTGGCCTGGTGGGGAGGGATTCAGAAAAGTTGTAAGTGACAGGGATAGAACGGTACTAGAAGGTAGAATTAGAGTGGAGGAGGTAGAGGAGGCGATTTTTAGTATGAGTAAAGGAAAGGCACCAGGTATAGATGGCATTTCGAATGATTTTTATAGGGCGCATTGGGGAAGTATAAAGCATTGTTTGGTTGATGTATTGATTCGCATGCTCACGGAGGGGAGGTTAGGTACGTCACAAAGAACGGGGGTAGTTGTGTTGGTGCCCAAAAAGGGAAGGGGGAGGGATCTGAGTGCATATAGAGCTATATCTCTTATGTGCTCGGACTATAAAATCTTTGCAAAAGTTTTAGGAAATAGAATGAGGAAGGTTATGGGGTCGGTTATTCACGAGGGACAGCTAGGCATACCAGGTAGGAGCATGAGGGACGGACATGTACGTATTAGGGAATTTTTGGAGGAATGTCAAAGGGGGGGGTGTCCTCGGGCTTGACTGGCAAAATGCTTACGACTGTGTTGATAGAGATTTATTGAGGCTTATTTTATTGAAGCAGGGTTTTGGAGAGGAGATTGTAAGATGGGTTGATACCTTGTATGTCTCGGCTATGATACGCGTACAGGTAAACGGTAAATTGGGGCAGCCGGTCCGTATGGAATGGGGTTTGAGGCAAGGGTGCCCCCTCTCCCAGCTGCTTTTTGCTTGTATGCAAAACCCCTTTTATGAGCTGGTGGATGGTGGTTTGAGGCGTGGAACGCTGAGCAGTGACCATGCAGCGCGTGTGGTCGGGTACGTATTATTATAATCAAAAAGAAGCGCTAAGCCACAAGGACTATACAGGTCGGGTACGTAGATGATACTACGATTTTGTTAAAAGGGGAGGAGGATTTGCGGATCGTGGGATGGATGGTTGAGTTTTTTGGGACAGAGTCTGGCATGTGCGTCAATAAAGCAAAATCGAAATTATTGGAGGTGGGTACATGGGTGAGGGGAAGATTGGGCGAAAGGTATGGGTGGTCAGTCGTGGTGCAACTTAGAATATGTGGTATCGTGTACATGGCAGATGAGAGGGAGGGCCGAAGGGTGAACTCAGAATTGGTGGTTAATAAGGCTTTAGATCGACTTCGGGGGCTAAGAGCTGGGGATGTATCTTTGCAGCAGAGGACAGTAGTGGTTAATACACTTGTTTATAGTAAAGTATGGGGTGTGGCTGAGGTGTACCCTTTAAGAGATGTGGATATTCAGGAACTGCAGAGAAGGGTCTTACGTTATGTTTGGGGTTTCGGGAGGGCTTGGTTAAGCCGGGAGGTTGTCATGACCCATGTTCGCCGTGGGAGTTTAGGTCTCCTGGCTTTGGGGCCACGGGTGAAGGCCCTCTATGTTAAGCAGCGGTTCCTCAGAGCGGGCGGTGAGAAGGGCATCCGGTGGGTCGGGTAATATCGACATGCGTAATGGTGGAGCGGCAGGGATTAATCGAGAATGAGGACATGCTACGTTTGTTATTAAAGTTGAGAAATGCGCAACGGATTCGGGTGGGGCAAATGGTCAGCATATGTTGTCATAGGGAAATTGTACAGGGATTGTCTGTTTTTCCGCTGTATAATTGAGGGGAAATATGGGACGGATTTTGTAAACTTAAGTTGGCACCAAGGGTTCGTGAATTGGTGTACAGGTTTGTCATGGGGATTTTAGCATCAAAATCGGTCTTAAATAGGATGGGTTTGGTAAGGGAGGCGGATTGCTTACGTTGCGGTCTCGAAGAAACAGCTTTTCATGCAGTCTACTTTTGTGATACCTTGGACAAAGTTCGTTCGTTCAAAGTTCGTTCGTGGTTGGGGCTGGTTTTCGATTTTCTTAGTGGGGGAAGTATTTCAACCTTACGGGCCTTAACATTGGATTAGCGGAGTTCAATTGGGGTACAAAGCAAAAATATACTGGGGGCGATTTTTTATATACGGGGGTTTTGCAAAAAAAGGGGGTTCTTGGGATGGGGGGCAATTGGGGGCAGGAAACTAAGAAACGATTGCAAAATAAATTAATATATGGTAGAATTTGGGAAAATTTTTTTCCTGAAAAAACGTGAATTTTACTTTTCAAAGGTTGTGTGAATGGTTTAAAAACCGACAATTTTTAAGATTGAGCACTTATGCCAAAAATAGGGGAATTTTTTACAGAAACTTTTCGCCACACAGTGGCTTCATCATCCAACAAAGAGGAAGGGAAGGGGGAGTAGAAAAGGAATCATCCCTAAACCCTTTGGTCGATGTTTTAAAGTCCATATTTTTTGGAATAACGCATAGGCCTTAACGGGCTTTTTCTGTAGAGGGGTGGGGTGAAGCAGGCGGAGGCGGGGTCTAGGGGTACCTCCACATCGAAGTGGGGTCTTGGCCCAAAAAGGTTGAACAAGGTTAAAAATTTCTTGTAAAAAACCCATGATGCTGCAGTTCTGACAGTTGTGATGAAGGGTTTTTAAAAACCGAAAAATTTTGAGATTGAGACACGAGGGCTGTTTACCTATACTCCTCCTTCCTTACGCCTTCCTCTTTGATTGGACGAGAAGCCACTGTGGGGCAAACGTTTCCTGAATAAAGATTCCCATAGCCATAAGTGTCTCAATGTTCAAAGGTTGCTGAAACTGGGGGTGGGGTAAGGCAACGGGGGGCTGACCCCCCCCGTGGTAGCCCAAAACGGGTTTTCGGGACTTCGGGGTAGAGGGCGGGTTTTAGGGAGTAGTGAGTATTAAAATGGTTCCGTGCGTCTTGTTTGTAGGGTTGTGGCGTTGTGGGCCTGAGATCTTATTAATCTAAAATGGTCATGCAACTTGATATAAGAAAAAAAGCAATATTTCAGTATATGTTCCGCCTCTGCAAGACTGCCCGGTTTCCCGACAGGCCGGGTTTGGTGAAGTATTTTTGGGTCTTTCCGGGGATTCCCGTAGGTTTATTATTTGAAGGGAAGCCTCGCTGATACCCCGCTAAAAGTACAACGTTATACTCCCCCTTTAAGGGGAATGTTATAACAAACCTTTGGTGATGTTGTAAACTTTTTGAAGGGCAAAAATTTTCATTGGCCTAAATTGTTCAAATAGTAGTAGAGGTCCCTTTTAAGGGGGGGGGGGGGTTGAGATGTATAATGCCCTATATTGTAATTTTGGGGGTTTTAAGTTCCTTGAGCAGAAAGCTTTTGGGGGATAGTTGTTCGGGTCCCCCAGTGATAATGTTTTTTTTTTTTTTTTTTTTGTTATCTTTTATGGTGCATATAGTCAGTGATGTTCAATAAGCACCTTTAAATATCACTGTATAAAAGGGTATTTTTTTTTTTTTTTTGGGTTTTTAAATTTTGAGGAAAAACTAAATTGGGGTGGTCGGGTTTTAAGTTCTTAGTTTTTCCTCATATGAAATAATAATGTTAGATCTGTACAAGTCTTATTTTAATTATTAAAGGTTTTTGATTTTTTTGATTCCTTTTTTCAGTAAAAGCAGAACCCAAAAATAAAAAACCCCGGTTTCAATTTTAATTATTATTATTAAAATCAAAAAAAAAGCGCTAACCCACAAGGGCTATACGCGCTGCAGGGTGGGGAAGGAAGCAAGGAATTTTGGAGGCAAAAGGGAAGGGGGTGATCACAGGTTACAGAAAACAGGGGGGCAGGGGATAGTAGGGGGGGAGGGGTACAAGAGAACAAGTAGAAAGGGTGCAGTATCAGAATTGTAAAGTAAGTCATCGTTTCAAAAGTAAATGAGAGAGCCCCGGATGAAAGGGTGGGCCATCAGCGGAAGGGAAGGAAAGAGAGAGCAGGGGGGCAAAAGACGACGACAAGGAAAATTCTGCGTGCTCTTTGATAAAGTGGGCAGCCCCAACAGAAGTGGCTGATGAAATGGACTTGGCAATTTCACAGAGAGGAGCAAAACGCCTCTCCATGAGATATCCAGAGAAAAGACGAGTTGGCCAATCGAAGACGGAGAGAGTAGTCCCCCCCTCGACACTGGTGAAAAGAAAGGGCATAACCTATACTCGGTTTTAATAATAAAGTTTGTTGCCGACAAGTAAACCAACGTTGTTCCCAAACGGGTGTGAAGGGGGGAAATATTACAGAAAATAGTCCGCAGGAAATACCCTATAAGAAAGGGTAGGTCATGTACTGCTCCCCGCGGCATGTCTGCCTTTCTTGCCCTGTACTCAACTGACCAGGGACCCAACAAAAAACAATATCTTTATGTTTAGTAAAGATGCGGCGTAGCCAAATTGGGATACGGAGGCAAGGGGGTGAGGTGTATCAAATTTTTTGTATAGCCTTAAAGCACTAAGGATCTGAAAAAACCAAATATGACACGGGCAAGAGCAATACGGATAAGTGCTGAAAGGGAGGATATATTCAGCAGTAAAAATATATGAAAAAAGTAAATGCCCTTGTACGACGCTGCCCCGGAAAACACTGCTGCGAATCCTACCCCGTCAAAGACTAGAGCCATCTGTGTCACAGCAATGGCTGGAATAGAGTGAAAGGGGGTCAAGAAAAAGAGAGCGGGAAGCGACCTAGACAGTTGGGTTTTCGAGCAAGGGGGGGAAAAAAGAACAGACTCAAACACTGGAACTTCCCGGGGGGGTGGGGAAAAAAGGAATGCTACTTACATAAAAAGGGTGGTAGTTGAAAGAAGACAAAGCGAATGAAGGCGAAGAGGAAGGACAGTAAGCGGGGGCGCGAAAAAATAAAAAATGTCTACTAAAATCATGCCCATTCTATAAATGGAAGGTTTGCGGAGATCATGAGAGCGTACATGTAGCGCAGGCAAGGGCATAGGCGATCGGAAAAAAGGAACTTCGCTTCTGCAAAAGGGCTTTCGAGGGGAAAAAGCGAAAAGCCCAAAGGGCAAAACGTAACCCTTTGGGTGATAAAGGGGGTTAAGGCTAGAAATACAGGAGATGCCGCGAATAGATCTGTCCCCATAATCAAGTTCGAAAAAATAAGGGTGGAATGTAGGTGAAGGGGGTTCGACGTCAGCTCCCCAAAAGATGAGAAAGGGTTTTAAGAAGGTTTTTCACCCGGCGTGACAAATTTGCCTTCAGAGAGGTAATGTGAGGTTTCCAGGATAACCTACGATCAAAAGGGAGGCCCAAAATTTGGGCTGTATCAGTTCGGGGATACGTGAGCCAAAGGTAAAAGGATGATCAGAGATGCGGCGTCTATAAAAGTGATTTGGTGGGTTTTAGTGCTGGAAAATTTAAACCCATGTGTGGGGGCCCAATTGGAAACACGGTCGACTGATGCGGGAGGAAAAAACTGTAAGGGAGGTGACAGTCACCCTAAAGGGAAATAGCGAAGTCATCAACTAGAGGATGCCAAATATTTGATGGAAACTAGGGGCCAAATCATTAATAGAAAGGAGAAAAAAGTGTTGTCTCAAACAAACCCTGGGGGACACCTTCGCTTGGAAAAAGTCCGGGAGAACATTATTAACCCGAACTTGAAATCCCCTGTCAGTTAAAAAGTTCTTAAGGAAAGGATGGAGATTCCCTCAAGGGCCAAAGGGAGTGGTTTTGGGCTAAATATTATACCTCCAAGTTGTGTCTATCCCCTTCCAAGGCAAAAAATAGGGCAAAAAACGAGGGGTTATTCGCAAAGGCAAACGAAAACGTATCCAAGCCAAAAGGGGTCTATGGTAGAACGCCCCTTACGAAAGCCATATTGACGAGGGGAGAGATGTTGTGTGTCTCTAAATACCACACAAACGTCATTACTAGACTTCCTTACTTTGCAAAAACTGCACTGGTAAGAGCAAGGGGGACGATAGGGGGAGGTTTAAATGTCCCGTAGTGCCTTTTTTGCGAAAGGGAGAACAAGGGGGTTTCCACAGCTGTGGAAGAACCCCTTTGACCAAATAAGTTTAAAAAGGGCGAAATAGGAGCAAGGGTGACTGTTTAAAAAGTTGTAGTACAATTGAATGTCGTGGGGGCCCGCGCCGATGATCGCAAGCTGAAGTGTTGCCTCCAGTTCTTGAATTTAAAAAGGCCATTATACTTTTTCTTCCTAGAAAAGAAAAGTCCAAGGGTGCTAACTTTTGGGCAGCTTTGAGGAAAGAAATGGGGGGATAGAGGAGTCCCTGGAAAACGGACCAGATGATTGCCAATTTCATTGGCAACATCTAGGGGGGTTTGTATATAACACCGGCAACTCGCAAACGGGGCCCGGGGCAGGAGATATTTACCACTCAGTTTTCGTATTTTTTTCCCAACTGCACTATAGAGGAAAAGGTGATGGTGGAGACAATTCCGCCGCAAGTGCGTTTAGCGTCCCCGGATGACAGGGCGAGCGATCCACGCTTTTTTAAAATCAAAGAGTCGTTTGGGGTTCTATTTTTCCCGGGTTTACCTCCCCATGCAGCGCGTTTCAACTACTCAGGGCCAAGCCGGGGCCCACCAAGGGCACGCTTTTCTGAGAATGCCTCCCCCGAATTTGGGTATAGAATGAGAAGCGCGGTGAAAACGGAGGACGAGAAGAGTGTAAAAGCCTCGATGGGGGACAAGAAGGAACCTTTTTAAAAAACATCGGGTGTGAGAAAAGGGTTCCAATTTGCCGTTTAAATTGCCACGTGGGGTGCAAGGGGGGCGAATATGAAGGGGAAGAAAGAAATGATTGGGAAAGATCACTGTCATGAAAGCCCGGGAGAACAAACAAGTAAAGCTAATGCGGCGGGGAAGACAAACTGAGAGATCGATGCAAGAAGAGTATGAGTCCAGATAAAAAGGGGTGGAGTACCTGTTTTTAAAACAGGAGGGGGTGGGTGGCAAGAAAAGCCTCTAACTGAATTCAGGGGGAATACATTAGACCCTCCCCAGAGGAAAAAGGGGGCCCCTTAAAATCACCAAGTAACAAAATCGGTGGCGGTAATGACGAAACAAGGAAGGCAAAATGGAATAGATAATGCCCGAGAAGGGAGAGATATAAAAAACAAGCGTATACCACCTATGTAATGGATAGGGGCTGCGTGTAAGCAGGAAGTAGAAAAAATAGTTGAGGTAGGGAATATCAGTGCGGAGAAAAGGGCACTTTCTTTAAAGGTCCCTCAGGAAAGGATCTGAAGAATCAACAAATTATAGCCTGAATGTGGAAAAACGCAGATGTTTTTTTTGGTTCCTGTAAGAAAAACCCCAACAGGGGCAAAGGGGAATAACTCTGAAGCCACCCCGTTCCCCTGAGGCCCGTATTTCCCCACGTAAAAAGGGCCATATTGGAAAATGATAAAGATACTTGAAATCCGCAGGAAAGGGGTCCACGACTAAAGGGTTAGAAAATCCACATGCGGGGGCAGTGGAAAATGTTAAAGCAGCAAGGAAAACGGTGCGCTGTGAAAAAAGGAGTGCGCAGATGGGCAAGGAGAGAAAAGCGGGAAAGGGGGATCTTTTCCTTGATGGGTTTTTTCTCTGCAATAATTCAGAGATTGCTTCAAGTGTTTCGGGGAATTTAGAGATGTCGTAGGGAACAATATTGGGGAAAGGAGGGGAGGATGAGTAAAAATTGGAACTGTATTGGACGTCCAAGGTAGGGGGGGGGGAAAGGGGGGGAAACTGGGGAACTGGGAGGGGACAGAAGAGACAGGGAAACCCGGAGGTGGCAGAAGAGGAAGAAACTTGGGAGGGAAAGGGGGGGAAGGTACATTACGAAGGGGGGGGGTGAACCTCTGCACTTGTAACCGAGCCAGTGAGAGGGGAAGAACAGGGACAGAGACGGCAGGGGAAAATGAGGGGGTGGAAGAGGGGAGGAGTGTTACCGACCTTTTTTTGACTTTTGAGAAGAGAGGGGACATTGGGGAGGGTCGACGGGTCCGTCGATACTGAGGCTTAAAGAAACCGAAAAGCGAGATTGACTGAGGCTTGAAGTAGGGGGCTCCCGAGCCGAGGACAGCAAAAGGGTTAGAACAGGAGTGATTTTTGGAAGGTAACCACAGAGGGGGGGTGTAGAAGATGGGAACCAAAAGGGGGGGGGCGTTTTGAAACACGGGGAAAAAAAACCGTGGGAGTCTCCCCGGAGGCGGAGATGAGAAAAATGCCCCGGCATAAAGGGAGACCTTCTTCTCTTTTAGGTAACGGGTTTCCCGCTGTTTTTAAAAAGACCCGACAAGGCGAGAGTCGAAGGGTGACCCAAAGCAGTTTAAACAAGAGGGAATCGATTTGCAAGACGTATTAAATGGTCTCGGGACCACAACTGGGCATTCGGGTGACTCAATATTTCGCTGGATGGCCAAATCGCCAGCAATTTTTACACTGTTTTGGTGTAGGCACCTTTCGAACTTGTAACCGAGTCCTGCTATATAAACGGGGATGGGGTTTTTCGGCGTCAAAAATTAAAGACCACATTGCTGGGTATCGTCTCCCCCCACGGGAGGAAGAACGAATGTCTACCTTGAGGATTTGGGAAAATCTTGGGTTCCAGCTTTTGAGAATGTCGGGGCCACAGTCTGGAAATTTTTTTGAAATAGGAGGGCGAATAACGGTACCACTCAAGAATGAGGAATGAGTTTTTCAAGGTGACGGAACAGTATCTATATGGGAAAAACAGAGAGCTCCACCTGGGTCATTCTGTCGGTAAGTGCGCGTACCGCCTTAAGGCAAAAAAAATATTTTTCCAACGGCGTAGGGGTGCCTTGCCAATACTATGGTCAGAAAAATAGCAAAAGGAATTGGGCGTAAAAGGGGAAATTTTGCCACTGTTCTCTGAAAAGAGCGTGGAAAGGTTGAAGGACGTGCAATGTTTCTGAGAAGAACGGAAGGTGAAGGTGGGAAGTACATCACAGGTAAAAGTCGTTGCGTTTAGGGTGGGACCAGAGTTGGTCCGATAACGGGTCGGGGGTTTGAAAAAATTTCCGCACCCTAGGGGAAGGCCGGGAAACAAGTCAAGGGAAACGAAGGTCTATAAATCGAAGGGGTCAGTCGGGCCTCATACCCGAAGCGGGGGAGGAAACAGCCCGGGGAATGGTACAGGGCTGAGGGAAAGTCTGAAGATGGGGCCAAAGAGAGGCGGGGGCAGAACGGGGGGCGGATCAGAAGGGGGCCGGGGGTACTATTCAGGGCAAAAGGCCCATGGTTAGGTTCTTCTTTCTTTTGTTTTTAAAAAAAAAAGAAAGAAAAAAAGAAAATAAAAACAAAAAAAAAAAAAAAAAAAAGGGGGGAACCGGGGGAGGGGTAGTTCCCTAGGAGGAAAAGAAAAGGGGGGAAAAACCCCCCGCGCCCCAAAGGGCTCACACCGCTAGTAGCGCAATGCAAACAGGGAACCCGGCCAAACCACCCTTCATGCCAGTAAACCAGCAATCTGGGATACAACCTACATCTGCCCACTACCTCGGTGGACAAAAGAAGGGGGGGCCGGGTATCCGCCACAAAAACATACCCCCTTTAGCCACCACCCCGGGAAACTGAAAGGTGGCTTCCCGAATACACCCTCGCCCAAAGACACCCAAAGCTACTCCGGGATACCGGGGAGGGGTCGGGAATCCCTAGCAACCCCCTTCCACGGCAAAAACCCACCCCCAAGAAACCTCAAAGGAAGGGTGGCCCCCGGGGGTCCTTTTTCCCCTCCCAGGAACTACGCGCCTGTGGGAAAATCACAAAACTAAAAAGAGGGAAGGGGAAAAGGAGGGTGAGGAGGAGGAGGAGGAAAGGAAAAAGGGGAGGATGGGGGGGGGGGGAAGGGGGGGGGAAATGGGGGTAATTAGGTTCGGTCGAGGAAGAAGACCACAGGGCTAATTCCTCAGACCAAAGCCTCTTTACCACGCCAAGGACCCCCCTTGAAGAGGTTCAAATTTTAAGAGTCATGTAGGTTTTTTGAAAGTTATTTAATAAACCATGTACTAGTGATGTGCAATGATTTGTTTATATTTTTTTTTTTTTTGTATATAAATTTTTATATATCCTTAGTACCCTTTATCCAATGCATTAGTTTATATGACTTCTTTTTTTTATAAAATTTCATTCACAATATGAATAAGACGTCAGTTTGGTTTTAATTTTTTTTGGTTTTAATAAGGTAGTTTCCCTATTCTTGTTTGGGTTTTATATATTGTTTTTGGGGTTTCATAAAGTTTTCACGGTTTTTGTTTTAAAAAACAATTTTGTAATCACACAGAAACTGTTTTTTTTAAATAAATAAAAAAAAAAACCCAAAATTTTAAATTTTTGACTGGCCTTTTTATTTGGCTGCCCGTCCCGCTGCTTGGCCTGCTGCCTGCTGCTTGCTGCCTGTGCCTGCTGCTTGTGCCTGGGGCTTGTGCCTCTGCCTGTCTTTCTTGTGCCTGCGCTTGCCCGCCTTTCTGCCTGCTTGCGCTTGCTGCCTGCTGCCCTGCTTGCTTGCGCCCCGCTGCTTGCTGCCCCCTGCCCGCTTTTCTGCCCGCTTCTGCCTGCGGCCTGCTGTTGCTCCTGCTGCCCTGCCCCTTTGCCCTGCTCTGCTCCCTGCTTGCGTGCTCCCGCCCTGCCTCTTTTCTCCCCCTGCCGCTGGGCCCTGGGGCCTTCTGCCTCTGTTGTCCGTCCCCCTTTTCTCCCCTGTTCTTCCCGGCTTTTCCAGCTTTTTTTAAGCCTCGCCCTGCTTCTCCTCTCCCCTTCTCCTCAAAACTAAAATATAAAAATTTGGTTTTAAAACCTTTTGCCCAAACAACTTTTTTTCCTAAACAAAACATAAGGAAGGAAACCTTGCGGCCACACATATGGGGGTAACAAGAAAAAAAACCATGTAAAATTTTTCTCTCGGGATTTTAGGCTTTTAAGCTTTTTATTTTTTAAAGCCACCAAACCATTTTCAATTAAAAAATAAAAACAACCCACTTAAATTTTTATTAATATTTTTTATTATTAAAATTATTTAAAAATTTTTTTGCAATTTAACCTTTTTTTAAACAAAAAATTGCGCCTTCCTTAAAAAATCCCTTTTTCTTCATCCAGCCATAAGGGTTTCAAAACCCGGGAGGCAAGACCCTTCATTGGGCCCGGTTTTATATATTCAAATCTTTTTAAAAAATGCCAAAAAGGAACGGACCCAAACGAGCTGAATACCCCTTTAACACAAATTTTTTCTAAAACAAAATTTTTTCCTTGGTCCTTCAAAATATTTTTAATTTTAAAATATATAATAATAATATAAATAAAATTAAAATTATAAAATTCTGTAAATTAAGACTTCCCCTCACCCTTTTCAACCCCCCCAACAACCGCCCTTCCCCCCCCCAAAGCCTTCCCCCCCCTCCCACACATTTTCCCTTTCCCCTCCCCCTTCCCACCCCCAAAAAGGAAGGTCAAGTTTACTTTACTTCCCGACCATTTTCCCCCCTATGTCAAACCCCTCCTACTGCAGTTAGCAATGGATGAACAAAAAGGAAAAGGGAAACGGGGGGCAAAACTAAAACAGTGTGGTCAGTTACAGCTACGGCTCAACCTTTGGTTTTTTCCACAAACATAAACCCGGGTTCAATGCCCCCTGTGGAAATGAGAAAAAACCTAGACCAAACCCCCTAACTTCCCATCTCTCCAAAAACTTGTAAGGCCCCAATTAAAAGAACAGTACGGGGAATCAAAATTCCCAAACACCCTCCAACCACTGGGCTTCGATTCCCCAAAAAATAAAGATTTTTTCCCCTGCCCTAAATGTAAACCTTTAGGGAAAGGGCCCAAATTCTCTTTTTGGGTGTCCTTCTGGCCGAAGAAGGGAAAAATCCTTAAATCATTTTTTGGTTTTCCAAAATGAAACCCCCCCTTCCCCCCAAAAAAAAAGGGGATGAAACCCCCCCTCCTACGCTTGAAAATGTCAGATGCATAACCCAAAAAAATTGGAGGGCAAACATGGGGGTCAGAATTATAAAAGAAGAACAGTTCTTGGGTTGACACCTGAACAACTTTGAGGGGCACCCCCCAGGGGGCCCTGCCCCCCAACATTAACACCCGCCCCTGGGAAACCCTTGGTCTGGAAATGAGGCAATAATGCGTTCCCCCGGCCTCTTGGGGGTTTTCACGGAATGAAACGGGAAAAAAAAAAAAAAAAAAGGAAATGGTTATCCATTTTTTTAAAATTGAAACTCTTTTCAGTCACAAGTTCATAACAATTTTCCCTTGGCTTCGATTCCTACAAAATTTTAAAGTTTTCCCTTTTTTTTGGGAACACTTGGCACTTAAAAAGATGGAGGAATAGGCCTATTGCAGTAGGCAACACTCTTCGCCGCCTCGTTTCCAAACTTGCTGTCCGAAGAATTCGTGCAGAGGCAGCCATGATGCTTCAACCAAACCAGCTTGGTTTTGGGGTCTCTCAAGGAAGTGAAGCAGCGGTTCATGCAACAAGGGCATGTATCAACAACCTGCCTGAGGACAATGCTGTGGTAAAATTAGACATCAAGAATGCATTTAATCTCCTAAAAAGAGATGTGGTATTAGCAGCGGTACGAGAACATTTCCCTGGTCTCTTCCCCTTTGTTTCAGCTGAATATAGCAAGGAACCAATGCTCTTGTTTGGAGAGCATGAAATCATATCATCAGAGGGTGTCCAGCAAGGGGATCCTCTTGCACCATTTGTCTTCTGTATAGCAGTTTGGGAAATCACAGCCAGACTGACCAGTGAGGTAAACATCTGGTTCCTGGATGATGGCACAATAATAGGTACAAAGGAGTCCCTCTTAGGTGATCTTACACAAGTGATGACACGGGGACAGGAAATGGGTCTCATCCCGACTCCATCCAAATGTGAAATCATCTCAGTCAGTCAACAAGTGAAAAATGCAGTGAGATCCAAACTACCAGGAGCATCAGCCATTGCCTCTACAAATAACGTCTGCTTGGAGCACCTCTGGGAAACGATGCCATTGACACAAACCTCAGGAAGAAATTGGAAGAATTGAGGGGAATGGAACAACGAATAGGCAATCTGGACACCCACGATGCCTTGTACCTTCTCACAAAGTGTTTGAGTCTGCCCAGGTTGACATATTTCCTGAGATCTGCACCTTCATATGATAACCCTATACTGCACGAATATGACAGTATTCTGAGGCAGATTTTTACGAAAGTACTTAATCTTACTCTAGAAGACGGGCAGTGGAACAAAGCTACACTTCTAGTCAGACTAGGAGGCATTGGTGTCCGCAAGTCATCACAGATTGCGCTACCTGCTTCTCTGTCCTCATGTGTTGCATCCAGAGGAATCCAGGACCAAAAGTTCATTGACGGAGCCATGATCTGGGATAATCTAATGAGCTCTGAAACCTGACCTGCTCCTCCCAACAACTACAAACAGTCTCACTGGGATGGCCCGATAGTGGAGAAAATAGTCTCAACAATGCTTCAGAGTGTGTCAGGGAAGGACAGAGCCCGCCTCCTGGCAGTGAGAGGTCCTCATGCAGGGGACTTTCTGTTGGTTGTTTCCAACTTTAGCCTTGGCACACGCCTCGACCCACAGACTATCCACATTGGTGTTGCCCTTCGACTTGCCGCCCCTCTTCTCGCCGAACACAGATGTATTTGTGACAGTGAAGCAGCAGACCGATTCGGGTACCATGGTCTTGTGTGCCGTAAATCCGAGGGAAAGATTGCAAGACATGAGAAGGTTAATAACATTATCAAGAGGAGAGGCGCCTCACAACAGCCTGATGCCCAGCAGTAAGGGAGCCACCCCAACTATGCAGATCTGATGGCAGCCAGAAATGTCCACACGGTATCACACTTCAAGCCTGGACACACGGTAAGCAGGTGGTGCAGGACTACACATGTGCATCTACCTTGGCTTATACCTATCTCCAATGCACCAGGGAAGAAGGAGGGGCAGCCGCCAGCTTCAGGGAGTCCCAAAAATCTAGAAAATATGGAGAACTTACCCATAGGCTCAGAAACCCTTGGCTCATGGGGAAAGAGTGCATCTAAGTTCATTAAGGAACTAGGCAAAAGACTCACCAGGGTAATTAGGTATCCCAGGACAGCTAGTTTTCTGTTCCAGCGATTCAGCGCTGCTGTTCAGAGGGGTAATGCCTGCTGTATTTTGGGCACGCACCCCGGTTCTGAAGACCTGGATGAGATTTTCGCATTATAATCAGTAACAAACATGTAACAATATGTACTAGACATGTATCTCTCACATCTCATGTACTGTATATGCCATCTTTATATCAACAATGTATCTATTGAACCTTTTGTACCATATTATGTAATAAAATATATATATTGATAAAAAAGAATTAAAAGATGGGGTGGTAGGGGAAGTGGAATATTCAAACGACTTCATGAAGCAATCCAATTATTCTTCCTTGAAGCCTTTTTATGCACTTCTCCGAGGCTGTGCCTCCCACAGTTTACACCAGAGTTGGACCCCTATTATATATAATATATATATATATATATATATATATATTTATATTATATATATATATATATATATATATATATATATATATATATATATATATATTGTGTGTGTGTGTGTGTGTGTGTGTGTGTGTGTGTGTGTGTGTGTGTGTGTGTGTGTGTGTGTGTGTGAGTGAGTGTACAAAATGTCGTGCCGAATAGGTAAAACTGGTCGATTGCCAGAAAGTTATTTAAAATTAGGTCCTTTCTAAAATTTTCTCTTAAACATTTAAATTAAATATTTTTTTTTTTAATTTAAATTAATTTAGAAATTAATGATTTTGTACCTAAAGAACCTTGGGAAACTTACCTAATCTTATTATAACAAGCGCAATTTAATTTAGCATAATCCAACTAAATACATTTTATATAAGTTAACAATAATTTAATAATAAACAAACACAATTAAATAATTAGAATGATTTTTGCGAAATTATTGCATACACAACTTTTTGCTTGCCCTATTTGGCAAGAAGTGCGTTGCTACTTAAGCCAAAATAGCAAATTTGACTTATTCGGCAAGAAAGGGCCATCCCAACTTGACTGTAGGCCAGTGCAGCACAATGTTTTGGTACTGGAGCAGCAAGAGTCCTCCATTCGGTAATGGCACTGGTGTAGTTAGGGTCCTGTATTCCTTATGAGGCACTGAGGTTGTCCGGAAGAACTTTTATAAACTCGTTTGATGCTATGGAGGAGGATAACAAAGCTGGTCGGGCAATCTGGGAGGATTTGCGTACTACCAGCCACCTCTACCTGACTGGAAGTGAGGCTTGCAACCTCCGTCCATCTTCAATGGATATATAATATATACATATTTAAATTATCGTGAGGTACCACATCTAGAACTGTACTGGGGACCCTCATCCTCAGAGAAGAGAATAAACTTTAGGAAAAACTCAAGGTTCTCCCCAGAGCTGTTTGAATATTTCCTTCTCCTTCCACCCCCTATATTCTATATTCTGTATGAATATAGAAGTCACAATAAACGCGTCATCGTAAATATAATAAAATACCACATTAAAAGTGATAGCACATATCTGCTGAACATGAATGCTCAGATGTTTATATTTTCACAACGTTTGTACTTCCATATTTCAAATGTTCAAAATCTCGTTTCAAGATGGAATTGTGTGCAGTTGGTTATTTCGTGGTTTATCCCATTCATTGCTAACGTTAAACGTTTTATTCCATTCATTTTTAGTTATTTTTTATCTTTTTCTGGTGTTTATTAAACTCTATTTTCGACCAAATCAGGTTCTGTAGATTCCACAGCTGCCTGAAGCTGTGTAACATCTTGATACCTTCACGAAAATTCCATGTTTAAATAACACTGTATTGACAATGGTTTTAGATGGAGCTTCACGAAATAAGTCCAGTGAGTGACCATGCAACATGCGAGACTGAAGTGTTCTTGTTGCAGCAATAATGGAATGTATGGTTGTTGTACACACTACAAATTTTCTTTTTCGGACTTCGCTTTTTTTTTAGAATAAATGAACCCACAAATGCACTCAGTGACTCAATATTATTATAAACCTAACTAATAGCTAAACCCGTAAGGATCATACAGATCTCTCAATGACTCAATAGCCCCACACTTCGTCTTTCACGAAGTGTTTGACATGTCTTATAAACTGTTTTTCTAACATCCTTTCTAACTAATATTGATGCATGTCGAACTATTTTTTGCTCTCACTTTTCTCTTTTTTTTCTCACTATGTAGCAGGTATTAATAAGCTTAAGTCCAGGCCCATAGAACGAAACAATTCTTGAACATTTTACCATATTTACAGTTTCGCTTAAATGTGTGTTGAGTAATTTTACTTTCGGTATTTTTTCAGTTATTGATGAATTCTTTAGTATGTATTCTTCAAGCTTAGTCATCAAGTCACTTAGAGAGCTCTGACATTACTCAAAATCATCAATGAACAATCACAGCCTTTCGAATGCTAAAACAAAGTAGTGATCCCGTGGTTGTCCTCGTTATCATTTGTCCAAGTTATCATTTACTATGATAACTTGGTGCATCAACACACACATTAAGGTGCTCACTGGTGTCGTCAACATCTCACCACACCTCACCTTTGACAGTATATAAGTCTCTATACTGTTGATACAGTGTCACATTGCTCCAGACTCTGGAGCAAAATTTCTCCAGGGTGAGGGACTGATCACCATAAAACTACGTTTTCAAGGGTAATAGACTGACAACATCGTCTTTACATCTCTACTGCCTCCCTGTACACGAGTGAAGAAGCCTACTATGAAAAACCCATCTGTTGCACATGTACCTTACTTACCAACTTGTCAGTATTGTTTACCATTATCATAGTTACATTCTCAACACATTCAGAATTTACTGGCATAACATTCTCCGGTATTTAGACACTCATGGTCAGGTTATGAACTTCAGACATAACTTCACGTTTATCAACAGTTTTTTCTGTTACAATACAACATTTTTCACCACAAAACAATTCTTCTTGAATTCAAATCATTCTTCTGGCCGCAGAATGCATTATTTGTATTTTACCTTATTTCCTCTTCCTAAATCTCAGGCAACAATTTTCTCTTTTAAGTATTTACGTCCGGAAACTGCATTTCAATGATATCCACTTTAATTATAAACTCATAATTACTGTCTTTTCGGATGTCACACTTCTCAAGTAATGTATAACATATTTAACAATTATATTTTCTCTCAAAGCCATTTTGCAATTAAAACAATCACTAGTTGATGTCATCTTCAAACCCAACAATCACTTGTTGATATATTCAAACCCAACAATCACTTGCTGATGTCATCTTCAAACCCAACAATCACTTGATGTCATCTTCAAACCCAACAATCACTTGTTGATGTCATCTTCAAACCCAACAATCACTTGTTGTCATTTTCAAACCCAACAATCACTTTTTGATGTCATCTTCAAACCCAATAATCAATTGTTGATGTCATCTTCAAACCCAACAATAACTTGTTGATGTCATCTTCAAACCCAACAATCACTTGTTGATGTCATCTTCAAACCCAACAATCACTTGTTGATGTCATCTTCAAACCCAACAATCACTTGCTGATGTCATCTTCAAACCCAACAATCACTTGTTGATGTCATCTTCAAACCCAACAATCACTTGATGTCATCTTCAAACCCAACAATCACTTGTTGATGTCATCTTCAAACCCAACAATCACTTGTTGATGTCATCTTCAAACCCAACAATCACTTGTTGATGTCATCTTCAAACCCAACAATCACTTGTTGATGTCATCTTCAAACCCAACAATCACTTGCTGATGTCATCTTCAAACCCAACAATCACTTGCTGATGTCATCTTCAAACCCAACAATCA
>NC_069439.1:36263449-36289634 GCF_026875155.1 Cherax quadricarinatus | reverse complement strand
TCGTAGGTGTGGTTTAAGGTTTTGCTGAGGGGTGGTTGAAAGGTGCTTCTAAGGTGATGTTTAAGGTGGTCTGAGTGGTGGTTGTAAGGTGCTTGCTGAAGGGGGTGGTTGTAAGGGTTTGTTTGATTTCAGTGGTGGTTGTAAGGTGCTTGCTGTAGGTGGTGGTTGTAAGGTGCTTGCTGAAGGTGGTGGTTGTAAGGTGCTTGCTGAAGGTGGTGGTTGTAAGGTGCTTGCTGAAGGTGATGGTTGTAAGGTTCTTGCTGTAGGTGATGGTTGTAAGGTGCTTGCTGATGGTCTTGGTTGTAAGGTGCTTGCTGAAGGTGATGGTTGTAAGGTTCTTGCTGTAGGTGATGGTTGTAAGGTGCTTGCTGAAGGTCGTGGTTGTAAGGTGCTTGCTTAAGGTGATGGTTGTAAGGTGCTTGCTGTAGGTGGTGGTTGTAAGGTGCTTGCTGTAGGTGGTGGTTGTAAGGTGCTTGCTGAAGGTGGTGGTTGTAAGGTGCTTGCTGAAGGTAGTGGTTGTTAGGTGCTTGCTGAAGGTGGTGGTTGTAAGGTGCTTGCTGAAGGTGGTGGTTGTAAGGTGCTTGCTGAAGGTGGTGGTTGTAAGGTGCTTGCTGAAGGTGATGGTTGTAAGGTGCTTGCTGAAGGTGGTGGTTGTAAGGTGCTTGCTGAAGGTGATGGTTGTAAGGTGCTTGCTGAAGGTGGTGTTGTAGGTGCTTGCTGAAGGTAGTGGTTGTAAGGTCTTGCTGAAGGGGTGGTTGTAAGGTGCTGGCTGAAGGTGGTGGTTGTAAGGTGTTTGCTGAAGGTGGAGGTTGTAAAGTGCTTACTGAAGGTAGTGGTTGTAAGGTGCTTGCTGAAGGTGGTGGTTGTAAGGTGCTTGCTGAAGGTGGTGGTTGTAAGGTGCTTTCTGAAGGTGGTGGTTGTAAGGTGCTTGCTGAAGGTGGTGGTTGTAAGGTGTTTGATTTCGGTGGTGGTTGCAAGGTGCTTGATGTAGGTGGTGGTAGCTAGGTGCTTGATTTAGATGGTGGTTGCAAGGTGCTTGATGTAGGTGTTGGTTGCAAGGTGCTTGATGTAGGTGGTGGTTGCAAGGTGCTGATATAGTTGTGTTGCAAGATGCTTGATGTAGGTGGTGGTTGTAAGGTGTTTGATTTCGGTGGTGGTTGCAAGGTGCTTGATGTAGGTGGTGGTAGCTAGGTGCTTGATTTAGATGGTGGTTGCAAGGTGCTTGATGTAGGTGT
The DNA here is from genome assembly GCF_026875155.1 of Cherax quadricarinatus. Taxonomy (NCBI): domain Eukaryota; kingdom Metazoa; phylum Arthropoda; class Malacostraca; order Decapoda; family Parastacidae; genus Cherax; species Cherax quadricarinatus. The sequence continues at coordinate 36,288,399 of NC_069439.1, read as the reverse complement.
TGGTTGCAAGGTGCTTGATGTAGGTGGTGGTTGCAAGGTGCTTGATATAGGTGGTGGTTGCAAGATGCTTGATGTAGGTGGTGGTTGCAAGGTGCTTGATGTAGGTGGTGGTTGCAAGGTGTTTGATGTAGGTGGTGGTTGCAAGGTGCTTGATGTAGGTGGTGGTTGCAAGTTGCTTGATGTAGGTTGTGGTTGCAAGGTTGCTTATGTAGTGTTCCTGCTCCCTGGAGTTGTTGATTGGCTTAGCAGTTTCTGAGGTTGTGTCCTGTATAGGATGTTAGCAGATGATACGAAGTTAGTTGTAAGCTCTAGATTGTTTGCAGTAAATTCTCCATAAATTGAGGTATTATTGTCCTTGTTGGACATAGAATGGTTTAAGTGGTACCCAATACTCTGTCTCTCCGGGGAGATCCCTCAGAATCATTGGCTCGGGAAATTCTCATTGGATTCTGTAGGGAGGCGTGTTGATGGTGTAGTCGGTAGTGTTTGTTGGTTGTGGAGGGTTTTTCTGTAAGGTATATAGAATTCCTGCATGTCGTATAGTTGTCTGGTATTCAGATTGTCTAGCCTGATATTTATTGCATAGATCCCTTGTTATATGTGTAGATCTTCCAACCTGATTCTGTCTCTCAACCTGTTTCCATCCATATATTCCCCTGAGAGTTTGGGTACGAAATAATACAGCAGGTTTCAGTCTCCAAACAATTTTAGAAACAGGTTGTTACTCATTACATCCCAGGAACAAAAGGCCTGTTGAATGACTTTGACTTATATTTTCCTTCACCAAGTGTGATTATAAGTATTTACAAGTATGTAAAGTACATACACTTGGAAATATGTGTACAACATGGTAAATCAAGAGGCAGAGACACAGCTTGGAGACAGAACGGACAACCGTGTTCAACTAGCAGCTGGGTGAAAATGACAAGGGTGAGAATGTGAGCGGTATCCACGTCACCTTCACAACTCCCAGATTCACAATATGATTGGTTGAACCTAGAAATTGATCTGACGATGGGCCCTGATTGCTCGACCCTTAGTTACCTGGTTCGCTGGTTGGGGAGGTAGCCTTTTATAAGTATGTTCACATGCTCCGAATAAAGGTTACACATTCTTTGCATGCAACACCCCACCCCGAGAAGGCTCAGGACTAGGCTTCCACCTCCAATTGGTAAATGTGCCGCCATGGCACAATATAATGGGACCACCTTTCCTCTCAACCATCCAACTCTTAGATAGAGCTCAACTTTATTCGCGACATAAAGCCAAACTCTTAACTTACAGCGAGACAGCAGACAGTAGAGCTTCTGTAGGTCCAAGATACCTGCGGACGGTAGCAGAGCATCATCTCGTTAAAAAAAAATCACAACATTAAATACTCATTATATACAAAAGGGGGAGAAAAGGGAGCTATAAACCTGTTTACCAAAGGTCCCTAACACATCCTAACCTAATAAATATGAATGCTACACTCTTGATAAAGAATCAGCCATCTTTTTATCTTGGCCAGCAATGTGTTTAATAGATAGGTTATGTGGGTGTAGCCTGATGAACCACCTCATAATTCTTGTGTTGTGATTTTTCATATGTTGAATGTAAACTAAAGGGTTGTGGTCGGTGTAGACTGTGACCACCTGCGAAGTCTGGCCCACATACTCATCAAAATGTTCCAAGGCCAGAACCAGGGCGAGGGCTTCTTTTTCAATTGTGGAGTAGGTTCTCTGGTGCGACTGGTACTTGGCCGAATAGTACGCCACAGGCTGCAACACATCGTCCCCAGATTGCAGAAGTACTACCCTAACCCCAGACTCACCTGTAAGGTAAAAGGTTTGGAGGAATTAGGAGACATGAGAATAGGAGCAGTAGAAAGGGTGAGTTTGGCTTTATAGAAAGCCATTTGACATTCTGATGTCCACTTAAAGGGGGCTTTGGACTGGTAAGTGAGAAATTTTTGCAGAATCTTCTATAAAATCCTACCATACCTAGGAAACTTTGGAGAGATTTCCTATCATGAGGAACTGGATAATTTTTAATGGCAAGAATTTTAGCAAATTTAGGGGCAACTTTGCCACTACCTACTTCATGGCTCATAAAATTAACAGTAACCTGGCCAAAAGAAGACTTAGATAAATTACCAGTTAAGTGGAAACTCTGGAAGGTCTTAAAGAGAGCATTAAGCCTAAACATGTGTTGGTCCCATGTGTCCGAAACAACAACAATATCATCTAGATATGCTGTCCTACCTCCAAGTCCTTTAATAGCCTGATGGATAAATTTCTGGAATGAAAAGGGCTAGTTTTTCATTCCGAAGGGGGTAACTGTATATTGATAATGACCTCCTGGAATTACGAAGGCAGAGTTTTCCTTCGCCTTATCCGTCAAAGGTACCTGATAGTAACCTTTAAGGAAATCTAACTTGGACACAAAAGTAGCCTTACCCACAAAGTCGATTAGATCATAATGACGAGGAAGACGGTAAGCATCTGCAGTTGTGACCTTGTTCACCTTGTGGTAGTCTGTACACATTCGAAAACCTCCATCATCTTTCTTAGCAAGGATGCACGCCACCTACAGTACTTGGAGGAGGAAGTACCGCCACCTACATCACTTGATGGGGGAAGTACCGCCACCTATAGTACTTTGTGGGAGAAGTACCGCCACCTACAGTTCATGGTGGCGGAAGTACCGCCACGTATAGTACATGGTGGGGGAAGCAACGCCACCTACAGTACATGTTGGGTTAAGTACCGCCACCTACAGCACTTGGTGGGGGAAGTTCCGCCACCTACATTACTTGATGGGGAAGCACCGCCACCTACAGTACTTGCTGAGGGAAGTACCGCCACCTGTAGTACTTGGTGTGGAAAGTACCGCCACCTACAGTTCTTGGTGGGGGAAGTGCCGCCACCTACAGTTCTTGGTGGGGGAAGTGCCACCACCTACAGTTCTTGATGGGGGAGTACCACCACCTACAGTTCTTGGTGGGGGAAGTACCGCCACCTACAGGTCTTGTTGGGGAAGTACCGCCACCTACAGTTCTTGGTGGGGGAAGTACCGCCACCTACAGTTCTTGATGGGGAGTACCACCACCTACAGTTCTGTGGGGGAAGTACCGCCACCTACAGTCTTGTTGGGGGAAGTACCGCCACCTACAGTTCTTGGTGGGGGAAGTACCGCCACCTACAGTTCTTGTTGGGGGAAGTACCGCCACCTACAGTTTTTGTTGGGGGAAGTACCGCCACCTACAGTTCTTGATGGGGGAAGTACCACCACCTACAGTTCTTGATGGGGGGAAGTACCACCACCTACAGTTCTTGATGGGGGAAGTACCACCACCTGCAGTTCTTGTTGGGGGAAGTACCGCCACCTACAGTTCTTAGTTGGGGGAAGTACCGCCACCTACAGTTCTTGATGGGGGAGTACCACCACCTACAGTTCTTATTGGGGGAAGTACCGCCACCTACAGTTCTTGATGGGGGAAGTACCGCCACCTACAATACTTGAAAGTACCGCCATGTAAAGTTCGTAGGTTGGAGTCTCCATCTGCCTGAGACATGATCCTAAAATTCAAGGGTTAATTAAGACCTTTGTTTCTATAAGTACATGTACAACGTATATAAACCTGACATCAGTGACATACTAGCTGACATCAGTTACATACTAGCTGATATCAATGGCATACTGTATGGCAACAGTGGCATACTATCTGACAACAGTGACCTACTAACTGGCATCAGTGTCGTACTATCTGATATCAGTGGCATACTATCTGATATCAGTGGCATACTATCGGACAACAGTGGCATACTGTCTGACATCAGTGGCATACTGTCTGACATCAGTGGCATGCTATCTGGCTTCAGTGATATACTATCTGACATCAGTGGCATACTGTCTGATATCAGTGGCATACTATCTGACAACAGTGGCATACTATCTGACATAAGTGATATACTAGCTGACAACAGTGACATACTAACTGACATCAGTGACATGCTAACTGACATCAGTGACATGCTAACTGACATCAGTGACATGCTAACTGACATCAGTGACATACTGTCTGACATCAATGACATACCATCTGACATCAGTGACATACTAACTGACATGGCATACAATCTGACGTCAGTGACATACTGACATCAATGACATACTATTTCACATCAGTGACATACCGTCTGACATCAGTGGCATACTGACATCAGTGCCATTCCAGCTGACGTCAGTGACATTACCTGACACCAGTGACATACTATCTGACATCAGTGACATATTATCTGATACCATGACATACTATCTGACATCGGTTAAATATCTGACATCATTGACATACTGTCTGGCATCAGTGACATACTATCTGACATCAGTGACATGCTTTCTGACAGCAGTGACATACTGATATCAGTGACAAACTATCTGACATCAGTGACGTACTCTCTCACAACAGTGACATACTGACATCATTGGCAAACTGGCATTAGAGGCATACTATGTGACATCAGTGACATACTAACTGACATCAGTGGCATATTATCTGGCATCAGTGACATACTATCTGACATCAGTAACATACTATGTGACATCAGTGACATACTAACTGACATCAGTGACGTACTATCTAACATCGGTGTCATACTATCTGACATCTGTGTCATACTAACTGACATCAGTGACATACTATCTAACATGAGTGACATACTATCTGACAACAGTGACATACTGACATCTGTGACATATTATCTGACATCAGTGACAAACTATCTGACAACAGTGACATACTAAATGATATCAGTGATATAATATCTGACATCAGGGACATACTAGCTGACATCAATGACATACAGAAATCAGTGATATACTAGCTGACACCAGTAACATACTATCTAACATCAGTGACATACTCTCTGACATCAGTGACATATTATCTGACGCCAGTGACATGCTTTCTGACATCAGTGACATGCTTTCTGACATCAGTGACATATCTCATGCCAGTGACATACACCCTGAGATAAGGGACATACTATCTGATATCAGTGACATACACCCTGATGACACACACATATGACATCAATTCATATTATCTGACATCACTGACAGACTTCCTTACATCAGTGACATAGTGACTGACAACAGTGGCATGCTTTCTCACATCAGTTACATAATACCTGACATCAATGACATACTATCTGACATCAGTGACATACTATATGACATCAGTGACATACACACTGACATCAATGACCTACTTCCTGACATCAGTGACATACAATATAGAAAGCAGAGCATTTCGGGCAAATTAGGTCAATTTTGTCCCCAGGATGTGACCCACACGAGTCAACCAACACACAGGATGTGACCCACATCAGTCAACCAACATACAGGATGTGGCTCACACCAGTCCCACCCAACACCCAGGATGCAACCCACATCAGTTCGAACAAACACCCAGGATGTGCCACACCAGTCGACCAAAACACAGGATGCACCCACACCACCCAAACCCAAAACACAGATGTGACCCACACAGTCAAACAACACACAGAGTGGGCCCACACCCGTCGACCAACAACAGGGTGTGCTCACACCATCGAAACAGGAAACTTCCAACACCCAGTTGCCACCCACACATCGACAACACCCAGGAAAGGCCAAAACCATCGACCAACACACAGACCACCAAAACCAGTCGACCAACAACAGAAAGCCACCCACACCATCACCAAAATACAGGGTGCCCCCGTCCCACACCAGATCGAACCAAACACACAGGATGCGACCCACACCCGTCACCAAACACAGGATGACCCACACAATCGACCAACAACAGATGCGACCCACACCAGTTACCAACACACAGGATGACCCACCCAATCGACCAACACACAGGATGCGACCAAAACCAGTCGACCAACAACACCAGGATGCGACCCACATCATCGAACAACACCCAGGATGGCTCACACCAGTCGACCAACACACAGATGCACCCCAAAACCCTCGACCAACCCCCAGGATGACTCACACCATCGACCAACACACAGGAGCGACCCACACCAGCCAACCAACACAAAAGGATGCACCCACACCAATCGACCAACACACAATGCGACCAACCACAAGTCGACCAACAACAGATGCACCCACACACCCGTCGACCAACAACAGATGCGCCCACACCATCGAACACAACACACAGGTTTTTCACACAACACCATTTGACCAACACACAGGGTGCGACCAAAACCAATCGACAAAAACAGGATGCGACCCCACCATTGACCAACACACAGATGTGACCCACCCAATCGACCAACACACAGGATGCACCAACACCATCGAACCAACACACAAGAGCGACCCACACCAGTCGACCAACACACAAGGATCACCCACACCAATCACCAACAACAGGAGCCCCCCACAAACCCGCGACCAACACACAGGAATGCGACACCACCCATCGACAAAAACACGAGAATGTGACCCACACCAATCCCAACCAACAAACAGAACCACCCACACCATTCCCGACCAACACACAGAATGCGACCCACAACAGTCAAACAACACACAGGATACGACCCACACCAATCGAACAACACACACGGTGCGACCCACACTAGTCGACCAACACACAGGAGCACCCAACAACCAATTCAACGCATCACACAGGATGCGAACCACGCCAGTCGACCAACACACAGGAAGCGACCCACACCAGTCGACCAACACACTGGAAGCGACCCACACCAGTCGACCAACACACAGGATGCGACCCACTTCAGTCGACCAACACACAGGAAGCGACCCATAACAGTCAACCAACACACAGGATGCAACCCACACCAGTCAGCCAACACAGAGGATGCGACCCACACCAGTCGACCAACACACAGGATGCCACCCACACCAGTCAACCAACACACAGGATGCGACTCACACCAGTCGACCAACACACAGGATGCGACCCACACCAGTCAACCAACACACAGAATGCGACCCACACCAGTCGACCAACACACAGGATGCGACCCACACCAGTCGACCAACACATGATGCGGCTCGCAAAAATCGACCATCAAACAGGATGCGAACCCACACCCAGTCACCAACCACAGGAAATGCGGCACGTTCACACCCAGTCGACCAACCACACAGGAAGCGACCCACACCAGTCGACCAACACACAGGATGCTACACACACCAGTTAACCAACACACAGGATGCGACCCACACCAGTCGAACAGCACACAGGATGCGACCCACACCAGTCAACCAACACACATGATGCGACCCACCCCAATGGACCAACCTACAGGATGCGACCCACACCAGTCGACCAACACACATGATGCGACTCACAAAAATCGACCATCACACAGGATGCGACCCACAAACACATTCAACCACACTCACGATGCGACCAACACCAGTCGACCAACACACAGGAAGCGACCCACACCAGTCCACCAACACAGAGGATGCGACCCACACCAGTCGACCAACACAAAGGAAGCGACCCACACCAGTCGACCAACACACAGGATGCGACCCACACCAGTCCACCAACACTCACGATGCGATCAACACCAGTCGACCAACACACAGGAAGCGACCCACACCAGTCCACCAACACACAGGATGCGACCCACACCAGTCGATCAACACACAGGATGCTACCCTCACCAGTCAGCCAGCACACAGGAAGCGACCCGCACCAGTCGACCAACACACATTATGCAACCCACACCAGTCAACCAACACACAGGATGCGACCCTCACCAGTCAGCCAGCACACAGGAAGCGACCCGCACCCAGTCGAACAACCACATTATGCCAACCCAAAACAGTCAACCAACACACAGGAATGCGACCGACACCAATCGCCCAAGACACAGGAACGGCCCACACCATCAACCAACACACAGAAATGCCTACACCACACCAAAATTTTCGAAAAAACCCCCAAAAAACATACATGATGTGACCCACCCAGTCGACCCAACACACAGATGCGACCACCACATCGATCAACACACAGGATGCTACCCTCACCAGTCAGCCAGCACACAGGAAGCGACCCGCACCAGTCGACCAACACACATTATGCAACCCACACCAGTCAACCAACACACAGGATGCGACCCACACCAGTCCACCAACACTCACGATGCGATCAACACCAGTCGACCAACACACAGGAAGCGGCCCACACCAGTCCACCAACACAGAGGATGGCGACCCACAACTCGGTCGACCAACACAAAGGAAGCGACCCACACCAGACGACCAACACACAGGATGCGACCCACACCAGTCGATCAACACACAGGATGCTACCCTCACCAGTCAGCCAGGACACAGGAAGCGACCCGCACCAGTCGACCAACACACAGTATGCAACCCACAAAAGTCAACCAACACACAGGATGCGACCCACACCAATCGACCAAGACACAGGTAGCGGCCCACACCAGTCAACCAACACACAGAATGCGACCCACACCAATCGACCAACATACAGGATGCGACCCACACCAGTCGACCAACACACAGGATGCGACCCACACCAGTCGACCAATACACAGGATGTGACCCACACCAGTCGACCAACACGCAGGATGCGACCCACACCAGTCAACCAACACACAGGATGCGACGCACATCAGCCGACCAACACACTGGATGCGACCCACACCAGTCAACCAACACACAGAATGCGACCCACATCAGCCGACCAACACACTGGATGCGACCCACACCAGTCGACCAATACACACGATGTGACCCACACCAGTCGACCAACACACAGGATGTGACCCACACAAGTCAACCAACACACAGGATGTGACCACATACCAATCGACCAATCACACAGGATGTACCCACACATCGACCAACACACAGCATGGCGACCACACCAGTCGAAAAACACGACAGGAATGGCGACCCACACACGTCGAACCAACACACAGATGTGACCGACACCATCGACCAACAACACAGGATGCGACCCACACCAGTCGAACAAACACACATGATCGACAACACACCATCAACCAACACACAGGATGCGACCCCACAACTATTAAAGTTCGAACCTCACACAGGAATGCGACCCCACTCATTCAACAACACACAGGATGCGACCCACACCATTCACCAACAACACAGGGCAATGCGAACCCACACCAGTCGAACAACATACAGGTATGCCCACCCACACCAGTCGGTCGGGGCCAACCACACAGGATGCGACCCACACCCAGTCGGAAAACACAAGGAATCCACCCACACCATTCGGTCCAACATCCACAGACGCGAACCAACACCATCAACCAACACACAGGATGCGACCCACACCAGTCAACCAACACACAGGATGCGACCCACACCAGTCGACCAACACATAGGAAGCTACCCACACCAGTAGACCAACACACAGGATACGACCCACACCAGTCGACCAACACACAGAATGCGACCCACAACAGTCAAACAACACACAGGATACGACCCACACCAATCGAACAACACACACGGTGCGACCCACACCAGTCGACCAACACACAGGATGCGACCCACACCAGTCAACCAACACACAGGATGCGAACCACGCCAGTTCCGACCAACATACAAACGACCCACACCAGTCGAACCAACAGACTGGAAGCGACCCACACCATACGACCAACACACAGGATGCGACCCACATCAGTCGACCAACACACAGGAAGCGACCCATACCAGTCAACCAACACACAGGATGCGACCCACACCAGTCAGCCAACACAGAGGATGCGACCCACACCAGTCGACCAACACACAGGATGCCACCCACACCAGTCAACCAACACACAGGATGCGACTCACACCAGTCGACCAACACACAGGATGCGACCCACACCAGTCAACCAACACACAGAATGCGACCCACACCAGTCGACCAACACACAGGATGCGACCTACACCAGTCGACCAACACACAGGATGCGACCCACACCAGTCGACCAACACACAGGAAGCGACCCACACCAGTCGACCAACACACAGGATGCGACCCACACCATTCCATACAAACATACACAGGATGCGACCCACACCAGTCGAACAACGCACAGGATGCTACCCACACCAGTCAACCAACACACAGGATGCGACCCACCCCAATGGACCAACATACAGGATACGACCCACACCAGTCGACCAACACATATGATGCGGCTCACAAAAATCGACCATCAAACAGGATGCGACCCACACCAGTCCACCAACACACAGGATGCGACCCACACCAGTCGACCAACACACAGGAAGCGACCCACACCAGTCGACCAACACACAGGATGCGACCCACACCAGTTAACCAACACACAGGATGCGACCCACACCAGTCGAACAACACACAGGATGCGACCCACACAACCAGTCAAACCACACACTATGATGCGACCCACCCCAATGGACCAACCCTACAGGAATGCGACCCACACCAGTCGACCAACACACATGATGCGACTCACAAAAATCGACCATCACACAGGATGCGACCCACACCAGTCAACCAACACTCACGATGCGACCAACTCCAGTCGACCAACACACAGGAAGCGACCCACACCAGTCAACCAACACAGAGGATGCGACCCACACCAGTCCACCAACACAAAGGAAACGACCCACACCAGTCCACCAACACACAGATGCGACCCACACCAGTCCACCGAAAACACACAGATGCGATCACACCAGTCGACCAACACACAGGAAGCGACCCACACCAGTCCACCAACACAGAGGATGCGACCCACACCAGTCGATCAACACACAGGATGCTACCCTCACCAGTCAGCCAGCACACAGGAAGCGACCCGCACCAGTCGACCAACACACATTATGCAACCCACACCAGTCAACCAACACACAGGATGCGACCCTCACCAGTCAGCCAGCACACAGGAAGCGACCCGCACCAGTCGACCAACACACATTATGCAACCCACACCAGTCAACCAACACACAGGATGCGACCCACACCAATCGACCAAGACACAGGTAGCGGCCCTCACCAGTCAACCAACACACAGAATGCGACCCACACCAATCGACCAACATACAGGATGCGACCCACACCAGTCGACCAACACACAGGATGCGACCCACACCAGTCGACCAACACACAGGATGCGACCCACACCAGTCGATCAACACACAGGATGCTACCCTCACCAGTCAACCAGCACACAGGAAGCGACCCGCACCAGTCGACCAACACACATTATGCAACCCACACCAGTCAACCAACACACAGGATGCGACCCACACCAATCGACCAAGACACAAGTAGCGGCCCACACCAGTCAACCAACACACAGAATGAGACCCACACCAATCGACCAACATACAGGATGCGACCCACACAAGTCGACCAACACACAGGATGCGACCCACACCAGTCGATCAACACACAGGATGCTACCCTCACCAGTCAGCCAGACACAGGGAAGCGGGGGGACCCGGCACCAGTGTCGACCCACACAACATATATGCAACCCACACCATCAACCAACAACAGGATTCGAACCCTCACCAGTCAGCCAGCACACAGGAAGCGACCCGCACCAGTCGACCAACACACATTATGCAACCCACACCAGTCAACCAACACACAGGATGCGACCCACACCAATCGACCAAGACACAGGTAGCGGCGCCCTCACCAGTCAAGCAAACACACAGAATTGCGACGACCCACTCCAATCGACCAACATACAGGATGCGACCCACACAGTCGACCACACACAGATGCGAACCCACACGCGTCGACAACACACAGAACGACCACACCAGTCGATCAACACACAGGATTCTAACCCTCACCAGTCACCAGCACCAGGAAGCGACCCGCACCAGCGACCAACACACATTATGCAACCCACTACCATCAAAACCCAACACACAGATGCGACCACCACACCAATCGACCAAACAACAAGTAGCGCCCACACCATCAACCACACACCGAATGAGACCACAACCATCGACCAACATACAGATGCGACCACACAAGTCGACCAACACTACATGATCGACCCCACACCAGTCGATCAACACACAGGATGCTACCCTCACCAGTCAGCCAGCACACAGGAAGCGACCCGCACCAGTCGACCAACACACATTATGCAACCCACACCATCAAAACCAACACACAGGATGGCGACCCCTCACCATTCAGCCAGCACACAGGAAGCGACCCGCACCAGTCGACCAACACACATTATGCAACCCACACCAGTCAACCAACACACAGGATGCGACCCACACCAATCGACCAAGACACAGTAGCTTCCCCTCCACCAGTCAACCAACACACAGAATGCGACCCACACCAATCGACCAACATACAAGATGCGACCCACACCAGTCGACCAACACACAGGATGCGACCCACACCAGTCCACCAACACACAGGATGCGACCCACACCAGTCGATCAACACACAGGATGCTACCCTCACCAGTCAACCAGCACACAGGAAGCGACCCGCACCAGTCGACCAACACACATTATGCAACCCACACACAGTCAAGACCAACACACAGGATGCGACCCACACCAATCGACCAAGACACAAGTAGCGGCCCACACCAGTCAACCAACACACAGAATGAGACCCACACCAATCGACCAACATACAGGATGCGACCCACACAAGTCGACCAACACACAGGATGCGACCCACACGCAGTCGATCAACACCAGGATCTATGCTACCCTACGGACCAGGTCAGCCAGCACACAGGAAGCGACCCGCACCAGTCGACCAACACACATTATGCAACCCACACCAGTCAACCAACACACAGGATGCGACCCACACCAATCGACCAAGACACAGGTAGCGGCCCACACCAGTCAACCAACACACAGAATGCGACCCACACCAATCGAACCAACATACAGGATGCGACCACCCAGTCGACCAACACATACGTCAGGATGCGACCCCACCAGTCGACCAATACACAGGATTGACCCAGCAGACCAGTCGACCAACACGCAGGATGCGACCCACACCAGTCAACCAACACACAGGATGCGACGCACATCAGCCGACCAACACACTGGATGCGACCCACACCAGTCAACCAACACACAGAATGCGACCCACATCAGCCGACCAACACACTGGATGCGACCCACACCAGTCGACCAATACACAGGATATGAACCACACCAGTCGACCAACACACAGGATGTGACCCACACAAGTCAACCAACACACAGGATGTGACCCACACCAATCGACCAACACACAGGATGTGACCCACACCAATCGACCAACACACAGGATGCGACCCACACCATTCAACCAACACACAGGATGCGACCCACACCATTCAACAAACACACAGGATGCCCACCTCACACCAGTCGCCAACACTCAGATCGAACCCACACCAGTCGAACAACACACATGATGCCACCCACACCAGTCGGCCAACACACAGGATGCGACCACACCAGTCGACCAACACACAGGATACGACCCACACCAGTCAACCAACACACAGGATGCGACCCACACCAGTCGACCAACACATAGGAAGCTACCCACACCAGTCGACCAACACACAGGATGCGACCCACACCAGTCGACCAACACACAGGATGCGACCCACACCAGTCGACCAACACTCAGGATGCGACTCACACCAGTTAACCAACACACAGGATGCGACCCACACCAGCCGACCAACACACAGGATGCGACCCACACCAGTCGACCAACACACAGGATGCGACCCACACCAGTTAACCAACACACAGGATGCGACCCACACCAGTCGAACAACACACAGGATGCGACCCACACCAGTCAACCAACACACAGGATGCGACCCACCCCAATGGACCAACATACAGGATGCGACCCACACACCAGCGACCAACACACATGATGCGACTCACAAAAATTCGACCATCTACCAGATGCGAAAACCCACACAAGTCCACCAACCCACACACGATGCGACCAACACCAGTCGAAAAACACCAGGAAGCGACCACCACCAGTCCACCAACACAGAGGATTCGATGCGACCCACACCATTCGAAACAACACACAGGAAGGCGACCCCACACCAGTCGACCAACACACGGATGCCGACCCACACCAGTCGACCCGATACACAGGATGTGACCCACACCAGTCGACCAACACGCAGGATGCGACCCACACCAGTCAACCAACACAGAGGATGCGACCCACTTCAGCCGACCAGCACACTGGATGCGACCCACACCAGTCAACCAACACACAGAATGCGACCCACATGAGCCGACCAACACACTGGATGCGACCCACACCAGTCGACCAATACACAGGATGTGACTCACATCAGTCGACCAACACACAGGATGCGACCCACACAAGTCAACCAACACACAGGATGTGACCCACACCAATCGACCAACACACAGGATGTGACCCACACCAATCGACCAACACACAGGATGCGACACACACCAGTCGACCAACACACAGAATGCGACCCCACTACCATCGAACCAACATACAGGATGCGACCCACACCAGTCGACCAACACACAGGATGCGACCCACACCAATCGACCAACACACAGGATGCGACCCACACCAGTCGACCAACACGCAGGATGTGACCCACACCCATCGACCAACGACCAGGAGCGGACCCACACCAGTCGACCAACACACAGAATGTGACCGACACCAATCGACCAACACTCAGGATGCGACCCACACCATTCAACCAACACACAGGATGCGACCCACACTAGTCGAACATCACACAGGTGCGACCCACACCATTCAACTAACACACAGGATGCGACCCACACCATTCAACCAACACACAGGATGCGACCCACACCAGTCGAACAACACACAGGATGCCACCCACACCAGTCTGCCACCACCACAGGATCGACCCCCACCAGTCGAAAAGACACACAGAAATGCCACCAACACACCAGTCGGCCAACACACAGGATGCGACCAACACCAGTCGACCAACACACAGGATGCGACCCACACCAGTCAACCAACACACAGGATGCGACCCACACCAGTCGACCAACACATAGGAAGCTACCCACACCAGTCGACCAACACACAGGATGCGACCCACACCAGTCGACCAACACACAGGATGCGACCCACACCAGTCGACCAACACTCTGGATGCGACTCACATCAGTTAACCAACACACAGGATGCCACCCACACCAGCCGACCAACACACAGGATGCGACCCACACCAGTCGACCAACACACAGGATGCGACCCACACCAGTTAACCAACACACAGGATGCGACCCACACCAGTCGAACAACACACAGGATGCGACCCACACCAGTCAACCAACACACAGGATGCGACCCACCCCAATGGACCAACATACAGGATGCGACCCACACCAGTCGACCAACACACATGATGCGACTCACAAAAATCGACCATCACACAGGATGCGACCCACACCAGTCCACCAACACACACGATGCGACCAACACCAGTCGACCAACACACAGGAAGCGACCCACACCAGTGGTGGGGAAGCGACACACACAGGATGCGAACCCACACCAGTCACCAAACACAGGAGTGACCCCACACCCAGTCGAACCAACACGCAGGATGCGACCCACACCAGTCACCACCACACAGGATGCGAGACCCACATCACCGACCCCATCACACTGGCTGCACCCACACCAGTCAACCAACACACAGAATGCGACCCACATGAGCCGACCAACAACACTGGATGCGGACCCAGCACCGTCGACCAATACACAGGATGTGACTCACATCAGTCGACCCAACACACAGGATGTGACCGCACACAAGTCAATCCACCACACTGGATGCGAACCCACACCAGTCCGACCAACAAACAGGATGAGACCCCAAACCAAAATCGACCAACATACAGATGCAACCCACGACCAGTCGACCCAACACACAGGAAGGCGGACACACCATCTTCAATCGACCCAACACACAAATGCGACCCACACCATGTCGACCAACACGCAGGATGGCGGACCGCACACCAGTCGACCAGGCACACAGGAAATGCGACCCACACCAGACGACCAACACACAGATGTGACCCACACCACGACCAACCACACAGGATGCGACCCCACACCATTCACCCAACACAAAGGATCGACCCACACTAGTCGAACATCACACAGATGCGACCCATAAAACAATTCAACCAACACCCCGATGCGACCACCACACCATCACCCAACACACAGGATGCGACCCCACCAGTCGAACAACACACAGGATGCCACCCACACCAGTCGAACAACACACAGGATGCCACCCACACCAGTCGGCCAACACACAGGATGCGACCAACACCAGTCGAGAGGACCAACACACAGGATGCGCCCCCACACCATTCAACCAGCACACAGGAAGCGACCCACACCCATCAACCAACACACGGATGCGTAACCCACACCAATACGACCCAACATACACTAATGCGACCCACACCATTCCGACCAAGTACACACAGGAAGCGACCACACCAGACGACCAACACACTAGATGCGGACGCACACCCAGTCGACCAAGACAACAGGAAGTGACCCACACCAGTCAACCAATACAACCTAGGATGCGAACCCACACAATCAACCAACCCACTGGATTCGACCACACCAATCGACCAACAACATGCAGGATGCACTCACACCATCGACCAACAAACAGAAGCGATACCAACACCAGTCGCCAACACACAGGATGCGACCCACATTAGTTCAACCAACACACAGATGCGACCCACATCCATCGATCAACGCACAGGAAGCGACCCACACCAGACAACCAACACACAGGATGCGACCCACACCATTCAACCAGCACACAGGATGCGACCCACACTAGTCAACCAACACACAGGATGCGACCCACACCATTCGACTAACATACAGGATGCGACCCACACCAGTCGACCAACAAACAGGAAGCGACCCACACCAGTCGACCAACACACAGGATGCGACCCACAACCCGTCGAATATCACAACACAACAGTAAGAGCGCCCACACCATCGCCCAAACACACAGGAGCGACCCACACCAGTTCTACCAAAGACACAGGAAGCGACCCACACCAGTCGACCAACACACAGAATGCGACCCACACCAGTCGACCAAGACACAGGAAGCGACCCACAGCAGTCAACCAATACACAGGATGCGACCCACACTAGTCAACCAACCCACTAGATGCGCCCCACACCAATCGACCAACATGCAGGATGCGACCCACACCAGTCGAACAACACACAGGATGAAACCCACACCAGTCGAGCAACACACAGGATGTGACCCACACCAGTCGACCAACACACAGGATGCGACCCACACCAGCCAACAACCACACAGGATGTTGAACCCACACCATTCGTCCAATAACAACAGGATGCGCACACCCACACCATTCAACAACACACAGGATGCGAACCCACACCAGTCGACAACACACCGGATGCGACCCACACACCATTCAACTAACACACAGATGCTAAACCCCACTGTATCCACCGATCAACACACAGGATGCGACCCACACCAATCAACCAACACCCGGGCATTATTTTACTGATACGTAAAAAGGGACATCAGGTGTTTTAAAGAAACGCCCTAATCTTTCAACCCTTAACGGGGATCGAGCCACGGACCTCAGTGTGTGAGTTGAGTGTTAGCAATGTAGCTACGGGACACCGTAGTTATAAGCTGAAGACAAAGTTTAATGTTCTCTGATTGGCTCAGATTTTTATGGATCTCAGTTTCAAATCTGAATGATTAATTAAATAAAAAATTAGAGTACACATGTTGATTATACAGGTTGAGAACAAGTGTTTTCTGTGTACCTGCTCTCTCTCTCTCTCTCTCTCTCTCTCTCTCTCTGTCTCTCTCTCTCTCTCTCTCTCTCTATGTATCTATCTATGTATCTATCTCTGTATCTATCTATCTGTCTATCTATCTATCTCTATCTCTCTTTTTACGCAGGGTTTGACAAGGTTAGGTTAAGGATCCTTAGCTTTGTGGGATGAATGGTTTTTGAAAACGACAAAGTTGAAGAATTTAGACCTTATGCAACACATGGGAGTCTTTTAATTGATAAACGTTTTCGCCACATCAGGGCATCATCAGTCCAATACAAAGTAGAAATGGTATGGCGAGGAAAGTTTAAGTACTCAGTCCTCAACCTGGAATCGATGTGTTTCATCCATCACTCTTGTAGGAAGTGCAGCTTAGGGCATGCCCAACCAATAGGACGACGACCTACTTACACTATGCAGGTCCCACTGTGATCTCCCGCCTTCCCCTGCTTCTCTCATCTGACTTGCAGTATATTAAGCCACCTCTCTGCCCTATGCTGCACTTCCGGCAAGAGTGATTGACTGAACACATCGATTCCAGGTTGAGGGACTGATTACCTCAAACTTCTCCTCTCCTTACCCATTCTACTTTGTAATGGACTGAAGAAGCCACTTGGTGGCGAAACGTATCATCATAATGGGGGAGAATTCCATGTGTTTCATAAATGTCTCAATTCTTCATCCCTATCTTTATTGACAAGGCTGTATACCAAGTTAAGGATTCCAAGCTTTATTGACAAGTCCCAAGAGCTGTATACCTACAACAGCTCATCTGAAAGCATTTTGAAGTTTTGAAAGCTTACACGTTTACCATTGGTTTCATTATATCCACTTCCACAATCAATTATCTGTTCATCTCTCCCTTCTCAGTACTCACCACATTATTATTGCCTCCATGTATGCCCTCCACTCTCCCTTAATAGAGTCTCAGTTGGGACACTCCCTTTGATTCTGTTACATGCCTGTGAAATATCCCGTTTTCCACCATCCACATTATGCTCAATGTTTGTAAAAATCATCACTGCGCCTAAAACGCACTAAATCAAAAATGTCACCTGTCATTTTCATCCAACGTTTTACTTAAATACATTTCCGAATATTTTGTGTTAAAACAAGTGAAATTCAGTGCCCAGTGAAAGTGAAAATATATTTCTGTGTACTGTTTGAGAACCTTGGAAGAGTGCCGACACAGCCAGGAGCTGTGACTCGAACCCTGCAACTACAACTACATAAGACTAGGTGGTAGTACAAGCATAGTGGTGCAGAATAGTAGGTAGGTGTGGATCAGGTGACAGGAGGGCGTGGGTCAAGTCACAAGAGGGTGTTGGTCAGGTGACAGGAGGGCGTGGGTCAAGTCACAGGAGGGGGTGGGTCAAGTCACAGGAGGGTGTGGGCCAAGTCACAGGAGGGTGTGGGTCAAGCCACAGAAGGGTGTGGTTCGAGACACAGGAGGGTGTGGTTCGAGACACAGGAGGGTGTGGGTCAAGTCACAGGAGGGTGTAGGTCGAGTCACAGGAGGGTGTGGAAACAGGTCACAGGAGGGTGTGGGTCAGGTCACAGGAGGGGGGGGTCAAGTCAAAGAAGGGTGTGGGTTTAAATCACAGGAGGGTTTTGGGTCAAGTCACAGGAAAGGGGTGGGTCAAGTCACAGGGGTTGTAGGTCAAATCACAGAGGGTGTGGATCAGGTCACGGAGGGTGTGGGGGCAGGTCACTGGAGGGTGTGGGTCAAGTCACAAGAGGGTGTGGGTCAAGTCACAGGAGGGTGTAGGTCAAGTCACAGGAGGGTGTGGATCAGGTCACAGGAGGGTGTGGGTCAGGTCACAGGAGGGTATGGGTCAGGGCACAGGAGGGTGTGGGTCAAGTCACAGGAGGGTGTGGGTCAAGTCACAGGTGGGGTGGGTCAAATCCCCAGGGGGGTGTGGGTCAAGCAAAGGTGGGGGTGGGTCAAGTCACAGGAGGGTGTGGGTCATGTCACAGGTGGGTGTGGGTCAAGTCACAGCAGCACCTTCCTGTGACTTGATGTGAACGAAACTATTTGGTGATTCTGGTGTTGGGGAGTAAATGGTACGTCTTCTGAGGCCTCTTTACTTTATTTGCAAAGTCGTGGTGGGTACACAGGCTTGTGTGTTGAGTGCCCATGGCCCGGGAAGAGGGAAGGAAAAACATGTGGGGTGTTTTAAACATCGTGGTCAAAGGCAATGAGCATCGAGGGGTATCATTGCACGCCTTCCTGCATCTGGACAGATATTGCAACACAGGAGATATCGCTGCGGCTCAGCTGTGACGTAAAAGGGTATGGTCTCCTCTAGAACGGTGAAGCAGTCATCGTAGGAGTCACTGCAGGTTTCACTCAACCTGGGGCACGACATGCTGTTGTCCTCGAGTGAAGCGTCGTCAGTACTCGGCAACTGGGCAGGACTTCTGGCAAGCGACTCAGGAGGACATTCTCGACTAGTACTGTCGCTGGGCTGTCACTGCCGGCGAGTGTGGAGTGAGTCGTGGAGCGAGTCGTAGCAGAGACGACTGGGCGAAACATCTGGGAGTCGTAACATCATACACCATATTGCAGTGAGCGAGCTAGCAGTCAAAGTGACACCATCTTTGTGCAGGAGCTCACTGAAGCTATGACACGAGGCTGACACAGCGCCTGCCGACAGGGCTAACTGCAGCTTGACAAGTGTCATTGTCTCGGCAGTTGGAGTTATAGCAGAGGTTAGTCTAAGCGTCCCCAGACTTATTTCTCTACATATAGCTGCACTCTGAAGGTCTGGAGGTGAAGTGAAACAAATCTCGATGGGAATCGTAGCAGGTACAATTCTGCAGAACATCTATGAGTGACGAGCATAAAAGCTTTCCGTACAAAGGGGCTCATACGCTCAGGGCTGACTAATATCAGCTGTCAAATGTGCTGGTCACACCGGGTGACAGGCAACAAAGAGCTACACAGGAGTCTGGCCACAGACCTGTGGTCGACACACAGCTGGGCTCAAGATCACACAGGACACACGGAAAACTGCACACACACCCGCAGTACATGCGGTACAACATTGCTTAACTAGCAAATGATGTTTTCTGTGCACAAAATTGACACTAAGCCATACATTAACATGTGAGAATACTGACTGAGAGGAATTAATTAACACACGACATATATCTTCTCTCAATCTTCTCGACAATACTGACATAATTACTGAAACACTCGATGTGACATCATGTGGGTCAAGTCACAGGAGCACCCTCCTGTGACTTGACCCACACCCTCCTGTCACAGGAAGGTTTGGGTCAAGTCACAGGAGGGTGTGGGTCAGATCACTGGAAGGTGTGGTCAGGTAAGGGAACACTGCAGACTCCACATAACACTTCAACGCACAATTCCACCTAAATAACAAAAAAGGCACAATACCGTGACTGGAACAATACACAAATAACCCGCACGTAGAAGAGAGGAGCTTACGACGACGTTTCAGTCCGACTTGGACCATTTACAAAGTCACACTAACATAAAGGAGAGCAGGATGGGTATATATAGGAAGGAGGTGGTAGTAGTAGAAGTAGACCCATTCTCCCCCTTTGCTTCTCCCTCCTCACTCCTCATATCCCCCCTCAATCTCCCTCTCCACCCCTCTCCCATTTAGCCACTGTCCACAGCTTCCTCCTCTACTTCCCTCGCCACCCCCACACTCAGAGAAACACACCACAAAACAAACACACAGAATTACATATTTTTTTCATTCAGTGGCAACCAAAACAAGAAATGGGTTGCCAGAGAGCAGGAAGGAAAACCAAGAGACTGGAGGATGAATCTACAAAGGAAGATTGGGCAGTAGAGCGCATGAAAAGGGAACCTGAATGGGGAAAGAAGCTAGAAGAACTTAGCATGAGAGGATAGATGCAGAATGCAAGAAGTGGGAGATGCAAGTCACAGCAGCAGAGGCTAGGATACAGAGATTAGAAGAAGAACTGAAAAATCTGAAACAGCCTAAACAACTAAAGAACAATTTGGGAATGACAACAGAGACCGCTACCTCAGTCACAAACAAGGGGACTGTAGGAAACAAAGGAGTGAAACTGCATGTAGAACCCCTATCAGACCATTGTGGAGCCCGAGAAAAAGAGAGAATCACATCAAAAGCAATTGAAGGGACTGTCGAAAATGAAAGAGCTAAGCTATGTGTGGAGGCCCTAACAGACCACAGCAAAGCCCAGGGAAAGCTAAGAATGGGAAAATGACAGACCACTGGGCCCAATGGCAATAGATAGCAAAGAAAGTGAAGAAAGGGAAGCTGCAATGGAGGAACTTAAAGTGAATCAGTGGATACATAGGAATATGCAGTGGGAGAATGAAAGGGAGAGGTCAGTCTATGTTTATGGGGCTCCAGGAAGTTGAAGGAGAAACTTATGAAGCAAGAAAACAAGGGGAAAAAATGCAATTGAAAGCATCATAAAAGCAATAGAAGAAGATGATTTGACCCAGCTGGCAAAGTTTTGGAGAATAGGCAAATTTGCAAGAAGAAACCGGCAGGTGAAAGCAGCTTTCAAGGCAGAATTGACTCAGAACAGGATCCTGCAGGAGAAAGCAAGACTAAAGGACATGCTGGCATACTGGAAGGTGTATCTCGACCAGGACAGAACACAAGAAGAAAGGCAGAAACTGAGAGAGATGGTACAAAGGCGAAAGGAGGAAAGAGAGGAGTAGATGGAGATGGACAGGAGAACCCAGACTCAGGAGGAAGATCAAATACAGCCTCCCACTCAACTACCTACAGAAGCCCTCCACCCAGGACAACCCCAATGCAATAAAACATTCTAAACCAAAACACACATGCCGTATCCAATACCCCCACGCACCTCATTACAAACTCCACCCCCACAGCAACCACCCATAGTTCCTTATCAGGTCTCTGACTTCCCCAACCTCAATGTACCCCCCAGACCACAGTTTTAGAAAAGAAGTTGAAGGTGTGGTATACAAATGCAAGACAGAAAATGCAGAGCTATGTACTGTGTGTTTGGTTATTGTAGGATCGCTGGCTCTGTCGTAAGGTGAAACGTACATTGTTCTGTCACTGGAAGCAGTACAAGGTTCGTAGGGTCGAGTTCTGGCCTGCCGCAGTTTAGTAATTGATTTAAAATCAGTTGTTTCGTGATTTCATTAATATATAGACAGCGACTGTTTGTTGCGGCAGTTATTCGAACAGGATAAGGCTGAAATTAATCCTTGAGATACAACTGCCACGAGTGTCCACGGGCTAAGACAGAAAACACATAGCTACGTGCTGTGTTTTTGGTTCTTGTAGGATCGCTGGCTCCGTGGTAAGGTGATGCGTGCATTGTGCTGTCTCTGGAAGCAGTGCAAGGTTTGCAGGGTCGAGTTCTGGCCTGCCACAGTTTGGTAACTTATTTAAAATAAGTTGTTTCGTGATTTCATTACTATATAGACTGCTTGTTGAGGCGGATATTCAAACGGGATGAGGCTGAAATTAATCCTTGAGAATCACTGGCACGAGTGTCCTCGGGCCAAGACAGAAAACACATAGCTACGTGCTGTGTGTTTGGTTCTTGTAGGATCGCTGGCTCCGTGATAAGGTGACGTGTGCATTGTGCTGTGTCTGGAGGCAGTACAAGGTTCGTAGTGCCGAGTTCTGGTCTGCCGCTGTTATGTATAATGATATATATATATATATATATATATATATATATATATATATATATATATATATATATATTAATATATATATATATATATATATATATATATATATATATATTATATATATATATATATATATATATATATATATATATATATATATATATATAATATATATATATATATATATATATAAGTAGGTGAGAAAGCGGCTGAGTGGCTCCTGAGGCCGAGTGGCTTCCTTTTCCTGAGCGGTCTCCTCCCGAAAGGGCTGCGGCTGAGTGGCTGCATCCTCTGAGCGGTCTCCTTTTCACACCTTTATGCTAATGACCTTGACCTCACCCACGACCCCCACCCACGACACCAACCCACGACCCCACCCACGACCCCCACCCACGACCCCCACCCACGACCCCCACCCACGACCAACACCTACGACCCCCACCCACGACCCCCACCCACGACCCCCACCCACGACCCCCACCCACGACCCCCACCCACGACCCCCACCCATGACCCCACCCACGACCCCCACCACGACCCCCACCCTCGACCGCCTCGCCCTCAACCCACGACCCCCCACCCACGACCCTACCCATGACCCCCACCCACGACCCCACCCTCGACCCCACCCACGACCCCGACCGTCCGCGCCGCCCGACCGGTGCCCGCCCACGCCGACTCGCACCCACGCCCGCCTGCCCGCGCGCCCGCCCGCGCCTTCTGTAGCGCATTCTGCAGCGTCGTCCGGATCGCCCCCGCGCCCCGAATTTTTTTCCGGGGTAAGCATTCAAAATGGACTCCCACTTTCACCCCAAATATTCCTGCTCTACTTCCTTGGATCAAGTTTTTTTCGATATCAATAATACCAAGACTCCATCTCCTTGGATCAAGTTTTTTTTCGATTCCCCCCTCTGGGGGTAAGCATTCAAATGAACTCCCCCTATGGGGCATGATACTTTCTCTTACTACAGGTCTAAACAAGTGTGATGTCACCCTACCTGCGTTTACTCGGCGGTCAATGACGTCACGTGATGACCTCACACACACAGGCTGAATCTTGTCGACTTCCCCCTATGTCAATGACGTCACGTGATGACCTCACACACACAGGCTGAATCTTGTCGACTTCCCACTATGTCAGTGACGTCACGTGATGACCACACACACACAGGCTGAATCTTGTCGACTTCCACTATGTCAGTGACGTCACGTGATGACCACACACACACAGGCTGAATCTTGTCGAGCAGACATTAAAATGCAGGATAACACTAATACACAATATTTTCATTTATTTATTATACAACCAAGCATTTTAATACATTT
>NC_069439.1:36179398-36262949 GCF_026875155.1 Cherax quadricarinatus | reverse complement strand
ATCCTTTAACTTGTAAATAGCTGTCAATAAAGCTAGGATCCTAACTTGTAAATAGCTTCAATAAAAGCTAGGGACCCTTTAACTTGTAAAATAGCTGCAATAAAGCTAGGGATCCTTAACTTGTAAATAGCTGTCAATAAAGCTAGGGATCCTTAACTTGTAAATAGCTGTCAATAAAGCTAGGGATCCTTAACTTGTAAATAGCTGTCAATAAAGCTAGGGATCCTTAACTTGTAAATAGCTGTCAATAAAGCAAGGGATCCTTAACTTGTAAATAGCTGTCAATAAAGCTAGGGATCCTTAACCTTGTGTAAAAAAAAAGTCGGTAGTGTCAGAAGGAATAAGACTGTTTCTTGGAAGAGGAAAGGTGAGAATAAAGGTGAGAATAAAGGTGAGAATAAAGGTGAGAATAAAGGTGAGAATAAAGGTGAGAATAAAGGTGAGAATCAAGCCACGTGACAAGATGTGTTTAAGTCACTGTGCCATCTAGAAATATTATCCCCATATTGCTTAACCCAGGTTAATTGTACCTAAATACATTCGACTTGAACAGTGCAGAGACCAGCAGAGACCAGCAGAGACCAGCAGAGACCAGCAGAGACCAGCAGAGACCAGCAGAGACCAGCAGAGACCAGCAGAGACCAGCAGAGACCAGCAGAGACCAGCAGAGACCAGCAGAGACCAACAGAGACCAGCAGAGACCAGCAGAGACCAGCAGAGACCAGCAGAGACCAGCAGAGACCAGCAGAGACCAGCAGAGACCAGCAGAGACCAGCAGAGACCAGCAGAGCCCAGCAGAGACCCAGCAAGAACCAGCAGAAAACCAGCAGAGACCAGCAGAGACCAGCAGAGACCAGCAGAGACCAGCAGAGACCAGCAGAGACCAACAGAGACCAGCAGAGACCAGCAGAGACCAACAGAGACCAGCAGAGACCAACAGAGACCAGCAGAGACCAGCAGAGACCCAGCAGAGGACCAGCAAGAGACCAGCAAGACCAGCAGAGACCAGCAGAGCCCCAGCAGAGACCAGCAGAGACCAGCAAGACCAGCAAGGACCAACAGAGACCAGCAGAGACCAGCAGAGACCAACAGAGACCAGCAGAGACCAACAGAGACCAGCAGAGACCAGCAGAGACCAGCAGAGACCAGCAGAGACCAGCAGAGACCAGCAGAGACCAGCAGAGACCAGCACAGACTTGAAGAGACCAGCAGAGACCAGCAGAGACCAACAGAGACCAGCAGAGACCAACAGAGACCAGCAGAGACCAGCAGAGACCAGCAGAGACCAGCAGAGACCAGCAGAGACCAGCAGAGACCAGCAGAGACCAGCACAGACTTGAAGAGACCAGCAAGAGGTTGAAGTGCATGTAAATATTATCATTGAAGATTTGAAGTAAATCAGAAGAGACATTCATAAATTACATGGAAGACAAACAACTACAGGTGGAGTTGATCCTCTAGGCCTTTCGTGTTGCAATTAACACATCATCAGGAGCTTGCAAAGTTGCAAAAATTAAAAAGAAAACCTAGGCAGATTCGTTCCGAGGGACACTTTGTCAAGACTCTGCAACTTTGCGAGCTCCTGATGATTGCAACACGAAAGACCTAGAACTATTATTCAACTCCCTCAGTGGTTGTTTTGCATTCCGTATTGTTCACGATTTTTGCATAAAATTATATGAAAGCTAAAATAAATAAAAAAAAAATGGTAAACTAGGACATATTCTAAATCTAATTCAAACTTTCGTTAAGAAACAGCAACTTTAAAGCCAAAATGAAGAAATATTAAATTGTTATCCCAAAGATAAACAAGAATATATAACTTGAAGATGAATGGTTCAGGGAACCGACACGTTGATAAATTTGACACATGTGCAACTCTTGGGTATCTTTATTGAGGAAACGTTTTCGGCCACCGTGTGGTTGTCAAACAGTCCATACAAAGTAGAATTCTTTGAAGAACATGAGGAGAATTGAGGGAATCAGTCCCTCAACCTTGAGTCGATGTGGTCAGTCCATCAGTCTTGAACAGAATACAGCATATGTGCCGAGAAGCAGCTTATATACCGTAGGCAGGAGAGGTGCAGACATATTTACATTAATCCAATTTATTCCATAAGAAAAAAATAGAATTATTCTCACAAGGCAACAATCAGTCTATGAGTCTTTTAGTAAATATTTGTTAGGCTTAAGAAAGTAAAAAATTTAATGACAGAAGGAAAGTGTGACAGAGGGAAAGTATGACAGAGGGAAAGTATGATAGAGGGAAAGTATGACAGAGGGAAAGTATGATAGAGGGAAAGTATGACAGAGGGAAAGTATGATAGAGGGAAAGTATGACAGAGGGAAAGTATGATAGAGGGAAAGTATGACAGAGGGAAAGTATGACAGAGGGAAAGTATGACAGAGGGAAAGTATGACAGAGGGAAAAGTATGATAGAGGGAAAGTAATGACAGAGGGAAAGTATGACAGAGGGAAAGTATGACAGAGGGGAAAGTAATGACAGAGGGAAAGTATGACAGAGGGAAAGTATGATAGAGGGAAAGTATTGACATAGGGAAAGTATGAATAGATGGGAAATTATGAACAGAGGGAAAGTATGACATAAGGGAAAGTAAGACAGAGGGAAAGAACGATAGAGGTAAAGTAATGACAAGGGAAAGTATGACGAGGGAAGTATGACAAAGGAAAGTATACAAGAGGGAAAGTATGAACAGAGGGAAAGTATGATAGAGGGAAAGTAGACAGAGGGAAAGTATGGACAGAGGGAAAGGTATTACATAAGAAAGTATGTTACAGAGAAAAGTATGAACAGAGTGGAAAGTATGATAGAGGGAAAGTATGACAGAGGGAAAGTTATGACGAGAGGTGAAAGTTATGACAGAGGGAAAGTATGAAAGAGGGATAAGTATGACAGAGGGAAAGTATGACAGAAGTGAAATGTGAACATAATGAAAGTATGATAGAGGGAAAGTAAGACAGAGGAAAAGTAATGACAGAGGGAAAAGTATAAGAGAAGGAAATGTAAGACAGAAGAAATTATGAAGAGGGAAACATGACAGTGGGAAAAGTATGAGAGAAGGAAAGTATGACAGAGGAAAGCCTGACAGAGGGAAAGTATGAAAAGGAAAGTATGACAGAGGGAAAGTGTGACAGAGGAAATTAGACAGAGGGGAAAGTGTGGCAAGAAGGAAAGTGTGAGAAGAGAGAAAGTATGAAGATGGAAGTATGACCGAGGGAGAATATGACCAGAGTGATAGTAATACAGAAAGGAAAGTGGTGACAGAGGGAAAGTATTACAGAGGAAAGCATACGAGTGAGAAGGAAAGAATGGTACAAGGGAAAGTATGACAGAGAGAAAGAATGACAGAGGGAAAGTATGCCAAAAGGAAAGTGTTACAGAGGGAGAGTATGACAGAAGGAAAGTATGGCAGAAGGAAAGTATGACAGAGGAAAAGTATGACAGAAGGAAAGTGTGACAGAGGGAAATTATAAGAGTGGGGAAGTATGACAGAAGGAAAACGTGACAGAGGGAAAGTATGACAAAGGGAAAGTATGACAGAAAGAAAGTGTAACAGAGGGAAAGTATGACAGAAGAAAAGTATTACAGAGGGAAAGTATGATAGAGGGAAAGTATTAAAATGGAAAGTGTGACAGAGGGAAAGTATGACAGAAGAAAATTATGAACTGAAGAAAGTATGACAGAGGGAAAGTATGATAAGATGGAAAGTATGACGAAGAAAGTACCACAGAGGGAAAAATATGACAGAGGAAAATATGACAGAGGGAAAGTATGATAGAGGGATGTATGACAGATGAAATTTATAGCAGAGGAAAGTATAACAGAAGGAAAGTAATGACAGAGGAAAGTATGACAGAGGGAAAGTAAATACAGAAGGAAAGTGTGACAGAAGGAAAGTATGATAGAGGAAAGTATGACAGAGAAAAGTATGACAGAGAGAACGTAGAGAGTAGGAAAGTAATGAGGAGAAGGGAAAGTATGATGAGGGAAAGATATGACAGAGTAAGTGCATGACTGAGCGAAAGTAGATAGGAAGGAAAGTATGACAGAGGGAAATTGTGACTGAGGGAAAGCATGACAGAGGAAAGTTGTGACAGAAGGCAGTGTGAGAGAGTGGAAAGTGTGAACAGAGGGAAAGTATGACAGAGGGGAATATGACATAGGAAAGTATGACAGAAGGAAAATTGGTGACAGAGGGAAAGTATGAAGAGGGAAGTATAGAGAAGGAAAAAAGAATTACAGAGGGAAAGTATGAGACAGAGAGAGAAGTATGACATAGTGAAAGTATGACAGAAGGAAAGTGTGACAGAGGGAAAGTATGACAGAAGGAAAGTATGGCAAAGGAAAGTAATGACAGAGGAATAGTAGACAGAAGGAAAGTGTGACAGAGGGAAATTATGACAGTGAGGGGAAGTAGACACAAGGAAAACCGTGATCAGAGGGAAAGTATGACAAATGGAAAGTATGAGAGAAAAGAAAGGTGAACAGAGGTAAAGAATGACAGAAGAAAAAGTATTAACGAGAGGGAAAGTATGATAGAGGGAAAAGCATTAAAATTTAAAGTGGTTGACAGAGGGAAAGTATGACATGAAGAAAATTATGACAGAATGAAAAGTAATACAGAGGGGAAAGGTAATGACAGACGGAAAGTATGACAGAGGGAAAGTATTACAGAGGAAAAGTACGACAGAGGGAAAATATGAAAGAAGGAAAGTATGCCAGAAGTAAAGTAATGACAGAAAGAAAGTATGACAGATGGAAATATGACAGAGGAAATTATGACAAAGAAAGTATGACAGAGGGGAAATTAATGACATAAGTAAAATAATGACAGAGGGAAATGTATGATAGAAGTAAAGTCTGACAGAGGAAAAGCATGACAGAAGGAAAGTGTGACAGAGAGAAAGTGTGACAGAAGGAAAGTGTGACAGAGGGAAAGTATGAGAGAAGGAAATTGTGACAGAGGGAAAGTACGACAGAGAAAAAGTATGACAGAAGTGAAAACTTGACAAGAGGTTATGACACAAGGAAGGTATTACACAAGGGAAAGTACGAAAGAAGGAAAAATAATACAGAGGGAAAGTATGACAGAAAAAAAGGGTATGTGTGGCAAGCAAAGAGGTACATAACCTTCATTCGGCGGGCGCATGTACACCCCGTCATTTACAGGTCTATCTCCCCCCAACCAGCGAACCAGTTGCTAAGAGTTGATGATGTGGGCCCCTGTCGTTCAACTAGTGACCAGGAAACAAGCCAATAAGAAGACGGTTATGGCAATCTCAGAGGTATTGTGGGGTACCACTGTTCTCCTGTTCTGCTGCCCTTGTCATGACCCATTCTAGAGCTGGTTGAAGCAGACCCGTCTGCTATGCTTGTTGCTTCTATTTTCTGCTTGTTTACCGTGGAGGTGCAACTATACTTATCACTGTAATAGTGTACATTTGCCTGTTTCTAAATTGGTGAAGGATCATAAATTCTTAAACTTTTTCTTGCGTGTGTATATTTTGCTTCCCTTACAACCCGGGATAACAGCCCTTTGGAATTTCCTGGGTTTGTTAATATGGGGGGCCTGTCTGGGTAGCTTGGATCTGGACTTAGAGAAATGGTTGTGCTTAGGGTGAAGCTCGTAACAGGAACATTGTTCAGCTTGTGCCTGGCATTGTATAGCTTTTGGCGCGTACGCTTACAAATTTGCATGTCATATTGCTTTGCTATGGTCAGCCTTGTCTATTGCATGATCGTTCAACAGCTCTCACTTCTATCTTGTTCGTGGTGTGCTTCGCTATCGTCTACGGTCAATCTTCGAGCGTGCGACAGTGTGGATGTCCTCGGCATTGCTTTAACAACTTTGCGTGTCAGTTGTTACTTATACGCTGACCGTGTGGAGAATATTTTGGCAGTCCGCTTTTTGCTTTGCATGCGTTATTCTGCAATCGTACTGTGCATAGCTAAGCGTGTGTTCATGCAAATTTAAACGTGTTACGTGGGGTATTTCTGCAATCGTACTGTGCATAGTCGAATAACTTATCCACCTAGTACATCAGAAGTCTGGTGTCCGGCACAACATTTGCATAACCTACCTAAATTGTCCCCATAACAAGCAATTGGTTGCAAATTGCCTCTTCTAAATTGGCATTAAATTACAAAGCGCACTCTCAAAACAGGCTGCGTGCAACTGCGTATCACTGATTGCTGACAAGACTTAAGAAGAAGAGAGTGGCACATCAACACCCCTCCCTCATGGGAGGTAGTGCAAAAACTATTATGTTCATTCGCTATGAATGAAGTGATACACTAACAGAGCAAAATGGTCAGTATAGTGCAGCTGGTTGTCTCAAGGTGAATCAGCGTCCGATGGCCTTGGAGCTGGCAAAAATAATTTTGAGCCAAACTAGGAACAGAGACATTCGCAATGAAGAATTTTGAATTCAGGAAAGAGAAAGGAGACAGTTTATCCCGCTTTCTGTAAATGATTTTTAGTTTGTACAAAAGGCAGTACAGCTTTGTTTCCCTGCTTCAATGAGGCCGAACCAGAACAATTTTCGAAAGCATCGAGAAATCAGGCTCGAGCGCTTGATGTGGCCGGAACCGCATTGGTCATCGTTGGTTTCATACAGCATTATTGGGTAAGGCGACAGGAATTTACTTCAGTATAAATGACGCTGAATTTTCTGATTAAAAAGTAGTGGAATGACCACAGTGTTTGGAGATAAATACAGTAACCCAGCCAAATATAGAAGATTGTTTAAAGCTGGGCGAGGACAGCTTGGTCAATCCCCTATTGGACTTTGTGAACAGCAAACCAAGCTTTTAACCAGCTGGTATAAAGCAAGTGGATGTCTCTACCATTGAGGAGCTGTGCCGCTATTCTGATTGAAAACCTGCTTGGTGTCCGTGGGACTCAGCAGGTCGAGTCTATCTCAGGATACGTGACTTTAACCACTGCATTGGAGGCATCCAGGTTGGCTGAAACCTCGAAACTTCTAACCGGCTCCTTGTCCGAGCGGTCCCCCGTCTCTCTTTTCAACAGCCTGGCATGCGCAGAGATCGTCGCCTTGAGAAGAAGTTCCAGCCGGAGGGAGAACGTCAACGTCATGCCAACTAAGTCCAGCCTGGTGAGTCCACGCTTCTCAACTTATGGTCCACCTTCGAGAGGCAAAGTACTCATTGTGCATCACGACAACAGTATCCATAGAGACAACCAGACAGACGACAACCCATTTGCAACGTCAAGCAGGGAGTAAATTGGCAAGCCTCTCGTTCTGAATTCCTGTGTAATAAAGTAGGTCACGATCCGTCCCAACTGCCCCCATAAACCCCAACCCATTTGAGAAAATCTCAGTATCCCTAGTACCATGTCCCCAAGAGAAGTAGAAAAGATATGGGCCCCTTATAATTGCAAGAGTCATAATTACCTTCAGGAAAACTCAGAAACAACTGAATAAAGACCTTTTAGAGAGATACTGGAGCATATTGCTCACTTATAAGAGAAGGAATTATTATCCCTTTGCAGATAAACTCAATAATATACTGTCCCCTTTTGCATAAAATTTATGAACAGTGCAAATTTTACACAGGGTACTTACTGTAGGTGTTCTCAAAAGATTCCCCCATGAAAGATGCCAAGTTTAATAACTGGGTATAACAATTACTACTGATAGTGCTTGTCCTGAACCTATACTGAGAGTAAGTATCTTCTCCAGGTTGGCCATAACTCAGGCAAACATCCCAAGGGATGTCTGGAGAGAATGTTGGACCATCCCTATGGACGCGACTTCCGACTCGGAATAGCCACGTTGTTTTATGAAGTGCACACCGGATGCCAGATGTCTCAGTTCCATTCCCGAGGGACGTCCCCTTCCGGGAGGAACAACGAAAGGACCCATATTTAAAATTCCGCTTTTCAGTCAGCCATGTTAAATCTCTTTGGGTCTCCGGGTCAAGTATGAACTTAAAAAAACGATTATTTGATCTGCACTGAGACTGGTAAGGAGATAGAGGTTCCCCGGCAATTGTATGACAGGTTAGTGGTTCCAACAACTACTGACCTCAATTATTAAATATAGCTCATAAATACATCCATATTAGAGTCACTTATGAATTTAACAAAAACCTTTTGTTAATAAATCACAACAGAATCTTAATGGTCCAAACTTAAAGAAGATGTGAAGAATCATATTAGGTTTGCCGTGAATGTCGAAAGTAGGAAACCTGTGACATTCCATTAAACCTGGCACCTCTCCAACCTATACCTCAGCTGATGGAGAACCCTTTTGCCGATTTAATTATAGATTGTGGTAGGTCCACTACCTAGTCAAAGTTCTGGAAATCAAATAATTTATTTTACCGATTATGTGATAAATAACCAGATATATCCTGAAGCAATTCCCATGCGTAAGTATTAATACAAAAGCTATTCTCAAACTTTAACCAAATTCATTTCTGCTTTGGCGATTTCCTAAAAACTAATTCAAAGGGAATCAAGGTACTAACTTTTTGACTTGCCAAAGCATTTAGGGAAGTATTAACTAGGTTAGGGATAATCACAACTTATCCACTGCCTATCATCCTCAGTTCCCAAGGCGGCCTTGAAAGAT
Source organism: Cherax quadricarinatus (assembly GCF_026875155.1). Classification (NCBI taxonomy): domain Eukaryota; kingdom Metazoa; phylum Arthropoda; class Malacostraca; order Decapoda; family Parastacidae; genus Cherax; species Cherax quadricarinatus. The sequence goes on along the minus strand of NC_069439.1, from coordinate 36,254,329 downwards.
TTCCATCAGACGTTTTAAAAATCATGATGAGAACTTTTTTTTGGCATGCACTTTCCTACAGACTGGATAAACACTACATTTGTTTGCTGTTCTCATATGAGAGACGGGCAAGAGTCTACAGGTTATAGTCCGTATGAGCATGATCTTTGGGCACAATGTACGGAGGTCCTCTTCGGTGAGCTCAAAGATAGGATTGATTGTAGAAGACGTTTAGCTCAACACTCAACAACCCCGTCATCAAGGTTGCAGGTGTCAACGTCATTTAGACCCAAGAAAGGCTAACCTAAAGGCAGCTCAAAGTAAGATAAACAGAGGGTATGACGGAAGTGCACAATTCGCTCCTTCTTCCATGCCATGAGACAATGTGTTGGTGCAGGAACAAAACCTGGCCACACCTTAGAAATCTAGATTGTTACGGACCTAATGCAGATTGTAAGTAGATTTTATCTGATGAAATTATGTGGTAGCTTGCCAATGATGAGACCTAAAACCTAAAACTTGCCACATCAATCAATTAAAAAAATATTATCCATACCCCAGATAAAATCCCAGTAAATGACTCTGACCTCTACCTCTGAGGACGAACTCTGACTCTTTGCAACTCTATCTCTGAAATAATATTAAACTTTCAAATTCTGTCCACCTCAAGATCCTAGCCCTTTAATGGAGAAGAGATTATCTGAAAACGCAAGCAACAAATTTTAACTGAGAACTTCTACAGTCATATCCTAAGTATTGATTTTCGGATGTGCCGAAAATAGTAGCGTTATGTTTATCATGAAGTAGATGTGGGAGACTCTAAACCAATTAGCTCTCCCCCTACAGACTAAACCTGAAAAAGCAAATGCTTACTTTTCAGCAGGAAGTAGAATTTTGTTTAAGGCCAAAAAAACAGGTTAAGTGGAGGAGTCAATCAAGTCCATGGGCTTCAAAATCACCGAGCATCCTTGTGACGAAGGCTGATGGAGGGTTTCGTATGTGTACAGACTACCCGTAAGTGTGAAAGGATGTCACAAATACAGATGCATACCTCTTCCTCGTCTGATGACGTAATTGGACCACTGTTGTTGGGTAAGGCTACTTTTGTTCCAAGTTAGATCTCCCTAAAGGTTACTATCATGTACCTATGACGGATAAGGTGGCGAAATGGAAATCTCTGCCTTCGTTAATACCCCAGGAGGTCATTATCAATACACATTATCCCCGTCGGAAAGAAAAATCCCCCCTCTTTTTCATTCCAGAAACTTACCACAGTCTATTAAAGGACTTTAAGGCACGGCAGCTACCTAGAGATATTGTTGTGGTGTCTGATACTTGGATCAAACACCGGACTTAGACTTAGGCTTTATAGAGACCTTTTAAGAGATTCCCTTTTAACAGTTTAATTTATCCTAAATGTTCCTTTTGGCCAGGCCAAACTGTCACCTTTTCAAGGCCATGAAGTAGGAAGTGGTAAAGTTGCACCTAAAACTTGCTAAATTTTCTTGCAATTTAAAGAATATCCATTTCCTCATGATTAGGAAATCTCTTCAACTTTTTCCTCTTCCTAGGCATGATAGGATTTAAACAGAAGATTCTGTAGCCCCTCTTACCCGTCCTTACCACCAGTCTCAAGTTCCCTTTAAATGGGACCCCATTATTTCCCAAACATCTTTTGACAAAAGCACAAAGAAATATTGTGTACTCTGCAACCCATTCGTCCTTGTCTCCAGACTTCTCCAAACTTTTTTCATTACAGGTTGATGCTTGTGAGTCTGGGATTGGGGCAGTACTATTACAAAAGGAGAATGAGGAGTTGCAGCCTGTAGCATACTTTTCAGCCAAGTTCCAGCCACATCAGAGGGCTTACTCTACCATTGAAAAAGAAGCCCTCGCGCTGGTACTGGCTTTGGAGCATTTCGATGTTTTTGTGGGCCAGACATCGCAGGTGGTCACAGTCTACAGTGATCACAATCCTCTAGTATATCTCAAAGCCATGAAGAACCACAACTCAAGGCTCATGCGCTGGACGCTAAGATTGCAACCATACTCACTCAGAATTAAATATATTGCCGGCAAAGAAAATGTGTTGGCGGACTCTTTATCTAGAGTCTAATATTTTTATTTATTGAGGTTAGGATGTTATATTATTTGTGGTAACCCCTTTTCACGCTCTTTTTTTTATCCCTTGGTGTGGGGTTTTTTTTTAGTGAGGGGATGCGGGCTACCGTCCACCTGTATCTTGGACCTATGCTAGCCTGACTGACTGCTGTCTCACTCTGAGTTTAGGGTTTGGCTTTTTGTCCCGAGAAAAGCTGAGCTCTGTCTAAGAGTTGGATGGTGGAGGGGAAAGGCGGTCCCATTATTATGTGCTATGGCGGCACGGTTACCACTGGGAGGTGGCAGCCTAATCCTGAGCCTTCTCGGGGTGGGGGTGTGGCATGCAAAGAGTATGTAACCTTTATTCGGCGCATGTACACACCCTCATTTACAGGCTATCTCCCCCAACCAGCGAACCAAGTTGCTAAGAGTTGATGATGGGGCCCCGTCGTTCAACTAGTGACCAGGTTCTAGCCAATAAGAAGATGGTTTTGGCAATCGCAGAGGTTATGTGGCTACCACTCTCCTGTCTGCCCTTGTCATTCCCATTCTAGAGCTGGTTGAAGCACGGTCTTCTATTTTGTGGCTTCTATTTCTGCCTTGCTTACCGTGGAGTGCACTATACTTATCACTGTACATAGTGTACATATTGCTGTTCTAAATTGGTGAAGGATAATATAAGTCTAAACTTTTTCTGCTGTGTTTATTTTGCTCCAGTTACACCCGGGATAACAGGCCATTTGGAATCCTGGGTTGTAATAGTATGTATGACAGAGGGAAAGTATGACAGAAGGAAAGTATGACAGAGGGAAAGTATGACAGAAGGAAAGTGTGACAGAGTGAAAGTATGACAAAGGAAAAGTATGACAGGAGAAAAGTATGAGAGAGGGAAAGTATGACAGAAGGAAAATGTGACAAAGGGAAGGTATGACAGAGGAAAATTATGACAGAAGGAAAGTACATAAGAACATAAGAAAGGAGGAACATTACAGCAGGTCTGTTGGCCCATACTAGGCAAGTCCTTTACAATCCATCCCATTAACAAAACATTTGCCCAACCCAATTTTCAATGCTACCCTAGAAATAATGTCTGATAACTCTATCCACTCATTTGTAAGTCCCACTCAAATCCAACCCCTCTCACTCATATATTTATCCAACCTAAATTTGAAGCTACCTAAAGTCCTAGCCTCAATAACCCAACTAGGTAGACTGTTCCACTCATCAACTACCCTATTTCCAAACTAATACTTTCCTATGTCCTTTCTAAATCTAAACTTGTCTAATTTAAATCCATTACTGCGGGTTCTCTCTTGGAGATATATCCTCAAGACCTTATTAATATCCCCTTTATTAATGCCTATCTTCCACTTATACACTTCGATCATGTCTCCCCTCATTCTTCGTCTAACAAGTGAATGTAATTTAAGAGTCTTCAATCTTTCTTCATAAGGAAGATTTATAATGCTATGTATTAATTTAGTCATTCTACGCTGAATGTTTTCTAACGAATTTATGTCAATTCTGTAATATGGAGACCAGAATTGAGCTGCATAATCTAGGTGAGGCCTTACTAATGATGTATAAAGCTGCAGAATAACCTCTGGATTTCTGTTGCTTATACTTCTTGATATAAATCCCAATAATCTATTTGCCCTATTACGTACTCTTAGGCATTGCTGTCTTGGTCTAAGGTTACTGCTCACCATAACCAACAAGTCCTTTTCACAATCTGCATGGCAAAGTTCTACATTTTTTAACTAATAAGTTATGGACACTCCCGAGCTTCAGAACCTTGCATTTATCTACATTGAACTGCATCTGCCACTTTGCTGACCAGGTAGTGAGTTTGTCTAAATCCTCCTGAAGTAGCCTGATATCTATGTTTGAATCAATTATCCTACCTATCTTGTGTCATCGGCGAATTTGCTCATATCACTAGTAATTCCCTCATCAAGATCATTGATATATATTATAAACAACAATGGGCCCAAGACTGATCCCTGTGGAACGCCTCTTGTTAGACCCCCATTCGGATTTAACCCCATTTATGGACACTCTATGCTTCCTGTCTGTGAGCCATGACTCGATCCATGAGACTACTTTTCCCCCAATGCCATGAGCTGCCACTTTCTTTAGCAGTCTTTGGTGTGGAACTCTATCAAAAGATTTACTAAAATCGAAGTAAATAATTTCAAATTCTTTATTGTGGTCAACAGCCTCAAAAGCTTTACTGAAGAAAGTTAATAAATTAGTTGACAAGACCGGCCTCTTGTGAATCCATGCTGAGTATCATTAATCAAGCTATGCTTATCGAGATGGCTTCTTATAATCTCCGCTATAATTGACTCTAGTAATTTGCCTACAATTGAGGTCAGGCTTATTGGGCGGTAATTTGACGGTAACGACTTGTCCCCTGCTTTAAAAATAGGAATTACATTAGCCATCTTCCACATATCAGACACTACACCTGTTTGAAGAGATAAATTAAAAATATTAGTTAATGGTTCACAGACTTCCATTTTGCATTCCTTAGGAACCCTTGAAAAAAGCTCATCAGGACCTGGCGACTTATTTTGCTTCAGTCTGTCTATCTGCTTCACAACCATCTCACTAGTGACTGTGATGTTACATAATTTATCTTCTTCAGGCCCACTATAAAAATTAATTACTGGAATTTTGTTAGTGTCTTCCTGTGTAAAAACCGAGAGAAAAAAAATATTAAAATCGAGCACATTTCATTCTCTTTGTCAGTAAGATGCCCATAGTTATTTTTAAGGGGACCTATCTTATCTCTGACTTTTGTTCTATAGACCTGGAAAAAACTTTTTGGGTTAGTTTTCGAATCCCTTTTAGCTTTTTCGCTTATCCCCTTTTTAAATGTCCATCTTATTAATGTCCAATATACTGAGTTCATAAGATGAATGACCCTCACCTCTTCTGATAATGCTGTAATAAAATTCCCGTTCCTTATGCCTTAGTAATTTTTCAGAGCCTATTTTCATCTATTCCATTTTGGGTCATTTCTGTTTGATCTATGACAGAGGGAAAGTATGACAGAGCGAAAGTATGACAGAAGGATTGTGTGACAGAGGGAAAGTATGACAGAGGGAAAGTATGACAGAGGGAAAGTATGACAGAAGGAAAGTATGACAGAAGGAAAGTATGACAGAGGGAAAGTATGACAGAGGGAAAGTATGACAGAGGGAAAGCATGACAGAAGGAAAGTATGACTTGTTCTCACTTGTTCTCTCTCGGCTGGAATACCGCTATACATTCAAGACAGGTGAAATTGCAGATCTAGAGAATGTACAGAGAACCTTTACTGCACGTATATGTTCCAACAAATATCTTAACTACTGGGAACGCCTGGAAGCACTTGACGATTTGTACTCACTGCAGCGCAGGCGAGAGAGATGCATCATAGTCACACCTAAAGGATCCTGGATGGACTGGTTCTTAATCTTCAAACATAAATCACTCCCTACGAAAGCAAAAGACTTGGCAGGTGATGCAACATGCCCCCAGTGAAAAGTAGGGGGCACCATTAGTGCACTAAGAGAAAGCACAATATGTATCCGGGGTCCAAAACTGTTCAACAGTCACCCAACAGCCATAAGGGGATTATCAATAGAAATCCCTGGTCCTTCTTTTCAAAGAGGGAACCTGGACAGATAGCCTAAAGTCAGGTGCCGTATCAGCCAGGCCCTGATGGATCGTATACTGTATTGGAACACGTGCTACGAGCAAGTAACAGCCTCGTTGATCAGGCCCTGATCCATCAGTAGGCCTGGCCGCGTCGACGTTGATCCCCGGAATACCCTCCAGGTAAACTCCAGGTAGGAAGGTAGCTGTTGACTCTCCAACAGTAAGACGAGAAACCCGTCAGCGGAAATAACAGATCAGCACATAAGACAAGCAGGACAGCAGCAGGAGGACTAGCAGCAGAACAGCAGCAGAAGATAGCCAGATCCAGGCACAGGAAGATACAAACAGCAGCAAGGAAGACAGCAATAGATCAGCAGCAGGAAGATTAGATAATGAAACGGCAAGACATTCATCGTCTACATCACATTTTCCATGAACGGCAGACATCAGTTTCAGACACATTATCAGTCGCACAAAAATCGTTTTTAAAATCGCTCGACTTACTTCATTGCTCTGGTAAATAACCAGCAGGTGACTTACCCTCAACCACTCAACGAAGGACAAATATACCACATCTTCGTAAGGGGAAAAATTTCCGTATAATCTGTGAGTTAGTGGAATGATCAAGTGTTCAAGAGAACTTCATGCTCCGTTTTACCCTGAGATCTGCCCTCAATGTCATCTTTTAAATGATCCAAGTTGGACCTAAACGAAGTTTAAGGTTTTTCGTCGCTCCTATAGAAGAACATCAGAACATAAGAAAGAAGGCGAACACTTGCAACAGACCTACTGACCCACGGCCGTGCAGTCCCATGTCCCCCCCATCCCCCCCGGAATAACCCAATGACCCACCCCACGCCAAATTACCCAATGACCCACACCAGTCTGATCACCTCCACACAAGGATGGAGCACGGCACCAACCCACAGCAAAAGCTAGTCCAGGTCCAACTCACACCCAACCCACACACTACCATGTAATTATCTAACGTGCTATTTTTAAAACTACACAACGGTTTTTAGCCATGAATAACTGACTTGGGAGTTTGTGTTTCCACACATCCACGACTCAATTAACAAACCAGTGCTTTCCTAAATCCTAACTGAAACTGAATTTTTTCCCCAATCTTGAAACCATTGCCTGCGAGTCCTGTCGTGGCTAGAATTTCAGCTACGCTATTTAACATCCACATTATTTATTCCTGTTTATCCATTTGTACACCTTGAATCATATCCCCCTTAAATCTACGCCTTTCGAGAGAGTGCAGATCAGGGCCCTCAGTCAATCCTCAATATGGAAGATTTCTGATACATGGGATCATCTTTAATATCAGCCTCCTCTGTACGTTTTCCCAGACATTTATATCCATTCTGTAATACGGTGACCAGAACTGAGCAGCATTGTCAAAATGAGGCCTAACCAAGGTTATAGAGTTTGAAGAACACCTGGGATCTTCAATTATTTATACTTCTTTTTATAGATATGAAGCCAAGAATTTTGCAATGAGTAGTATTAAGATCTACATTATTATAGTTTTATATTGTGCATGGTTATTTAACTGTTCGCAACTTTTAAGGAACTTTGCTATTTGTCATATTAAACTGCATTGGCCACATCTCCGACATTGCATCAGTCAACTCTCAAATCATCCTGGATGTGCTCTGTTGATTGTTCTCATTAGAATGAAAATTGGACAGCCTATTTTGGTTGTCATCAGCAATTTGCTTATGTCGCTATTTTATTTCCCTCATCTTGTCGTTTATGTAAATTGTGAACAACAACGGGCCCAACACTGACCCCTGAGGACAACCCGCTTCTGATGAGTCCCCATTCTGTTTCTTTTCCCATTTATTGCAAACTATTCTTCTGCTGCCCTATTTTGTCAGCCCTTGCCTTTACGACAGGAATAATTTCTCCCCCATTCCGTGTGCCTTAATATCCATCAATAGCCTCTGATTGGAACCTATGATCGAAAAGCCTTGCAGAAGTCCATTACACAAATCATATTCATTACCTAAGATCTACCTCCTCAAACACCTTAGTGAAAAAAAGTTAGTAAATTCGTAAGACAGGAACGCCACCCTTTGTAAAACTGTGTTGAGATTCATAAATCAATCTGTGCCTATCAAGATGGCTACGAATTGCTTCGACAATTTTTGATTCCAAAAATTTGATCCCCCACTATGGAGGTTAAGGTTTTATTGGTCTATATTCGACGCAAGGACCTGTCACCCTGCCTTGCAAATAGGTATGTGTGACATTTGTCAATTTGTTTCCACTTATCAGGCACTATGCCAGTTTGTAATGATATTTAAAAATAATTGCCAATAGGTATGCTAAGTTTTCCTCTTTTACATTCCTTTAACACCCTTGAAAACAGTTCAATCAGGTCCCTAGGGAGTTGTTAGGTTTTAGTTTCTCTATTTGTCCGAGGACCATGTCCACTAGTTACCGCAACTGTACATAGTTTATTATCCTGTTCTACATAATTTAATTATTTCAGGAAATCGCTAGTATTTTCCTGGTCAAAACTGAAAAGGAAGTAGTAAGGAGAATTTCAACACATATCTTTTATCAACCGTCATGATCTGACCATAGTTACTCTTAGTGGGTCAACCTTGTCCCTATATCTTACTTTGTGTAAACCTGAAAGAACCGCTTTTGGGTTATTTTGAAACCCTTGCGACCTTAGCCTCATATCCCCTTTTCTTGGATTTTCGCTTATTCCTTTCTCTATTTCTACCTTTAATTGAATATATTTATTCCTTAACCGCCCATCCCTTCTTTTGATGACGGCCTTATTAATGCCTCTATTTTGACAAATGAGATGTTTAATCTTTTGTTCTTTCCATTTGGGATCATTTTTTTTAGATCTAATTTTCCTACTCGGACAAAAGTTGTCTGGGGCAGCTATGGACTAGCTCTGAAAAAACGTCATAGTTGGAACAAAGATTACCTACCTGATTCATTTAGTCTGAACAAATCCCAATTTCCAATTTAGCCCACCCAAGGTAATTTTTGCAGTCTCCCATGAATGTCGGCCAATCGAAAATCTGGGACAAAGATTTTGATTGCAGTGACTGGGTAATTCCATGATATATTAAAACTAAGTGATTTGTGATCACTTTCCCAAGCTCATCATAACCTCAAGAATATTAATTAAGTGAATATTTGTTAGGCAAAGAACCAAGTCAAGCAGAATTTTTCCTCTAGTTGGTTCCGTCACAAACTGCATAAAAAGCAATCCTGAACCGTAATCACAAGAAAGTCACTAGACCAAGATTTTCCTGTCATAAATTGTTCCAATCAATTTGTCTAAAGTTAAAATCTCGCCCTTATCCCTACCACATTATCCATATCTAGATTCCTTATAATTCCGTCCCACATAACATGTTACCACACTCTCCATCAAGGCTTGGGGGGCCCTATAAACACACCCAAAATTAATTTGTCACGCGTCCCTCGAGAAACTGTAGCCAAACAGTTAGACACATTTTTTCGGAGTGTGTTTCGATGTTTTCAAATCTTATAACATGTTCCCCCACCCCCTAAGACAACGAATTTAAATTTTCTCGTGACATACATCGCCACTCCACCACCCTTCCTGTTGACCTCTATGTAGCGTCGAATAGTTTATAACCCTGTATGTTGCCATTCAGAAGGCATTTTCTCTATCCTTTCAGGCTGAACCAGGTCTCTGTTATGCCAATAATATTTATATTACCGCTAACTTGCAAGTAATCTGAAAGACTACCCTATCTTTATTTCATAACTCCTACTAATTTGGATAGTAAACCTGAAGGGAGCTTAGGCCAACGTTGCCCTCTACCTATCTACTATCTTTGTTTTGTTGTTTATCACTTCTGATTTGCCATTTACTAGCAACTTTCTTTTTGCATAGTTGTCTTTCAACATAAATCCCTGAGGTATCGCCGGTAATAAACTACTGTTTTTAACTATAATGCTGCAGCCTGATTGTTTCCCACAAACACCCATACTTCTATAATATATCATTTGAAATTCCTAGACAAGTCATCAGTTACCCTCTCAGTTGAATTAACTAATGCAACCACTCCATCCCCAGAGAGATGAACCCCATCCCTTGCATATATATCATGTTTGCCAAAGAACAGGTCCCAGTTATCAATGAATGGGATTGCAAGTTCCTTGCAGTACCTGTCTAGCCAGCAATTTATACCAGTTGCCCTAGACATCCATTCATTGCCCACTCCCTTTCTAGGCAAGATTCTACATATGACTGGGATCCCTCCCTTAGACCTAACTACTTCTATGGCTGACCTGTACTTATCCAGCAGCTCCTCTCTCCTGCCCTTCCCAATATCATTACCCCCAGCAGTAAAACAAATAATGGGCTTGTTCCCATTATCTGCCATAATATTATCCAACCTGCTGACTATGTCACCAACACCAGCTCCATGAAGGCACACTGTCTGACCTTTCTGTCTCTGTTACAGAATGCACGGTCCATATATCTTACCTGAGAATCGCCTACTAACAAACTATTCTTGCCTTGATTAGCAGGGAAATCAATGTTACCTTTAACCTCACTAACCATTGAAGTACATTCGTCTTGGAGAACAGAGAATCGATTTCCTACCTTTACTTCTTCTCTATTAACTCTCCTCATCTTCCTTCTTCCTGAACTGTAAACCACTTGCCACTTAAAGCGGCTGCCACTATCACTGCTGGTGACCATTTCCTCCTTACCAGCTAAATCCTTCTCACACTCGCTCCCAAACTCATCTATGCGAAGCTTCAGCTTCCTATTTTCCTCCTGAAGAAGTAGAATCTCCTTTTTCAACACTAGAACCTGAGATTCTAAAACACTACAACAAGCCATGGTGCTTGGTAACAGCCCACGCTAACTCCCAAGAACTTAGGCAGGTATGACCGCAGGTGACCACTGACCTCAGCATACTAACCACTGACCTCAGTGTATATAGGCTGGCGGGTTATTTGTGAATGATTTCACTTCGCTTACTAATCTGGGTTAACTAGAGGTTAACCCAGACTAGTAAGCTCCCTCTTCAGTCCTATGAGAGTCTCCTGGTGTTTTTCCCCTCTCATACCCTCGTGTAGAGGGTCGGTAGGGCAGGTACAAGTGTCTTTAAGGAAGGGAGCCGTATGACTCAAGGTGGTGCCGCTTCCACTCAGTCACAGCGGGGGTCACCGCCCCCTCGGTCAGGTTCCAGACCAGGCCTCCTGGTTGCTGCCTTGGTTTTCTTGGCTGGCACTACATGGAGGCAATACAACCTGACTGGTGAGGTTGTATTGAGGGACTTATCCAGTTTCCTTATGCACACACACACACACACACAGACACACACACACACACACACACACACACACACACACAACACACACACACAACACACACACACACACACACAGACCACACACACACACACACACACACACACACACACACACCCCACACACACACACACACACACACACACACACACACACACGCACGCACGGTGATGCTGGGGGAGACCTCTATCATGTCACCTCCCTCCACCGAGTGATGCTGGACGATCTTCCTATCTCTCCCGTCAGCAAGTTACAAGACAGAATACCAACGAGTAACAGTGCAAAGACACTTATGGAAGAACATGCTGCCACTGTTAAAACGTTTTGCGCAAAGGAATACTTTTTTTAATCCATAAAAATCTTGCCCCTATGTGAATTATTGCTTCGGTTTGTCCTCGCAATTATTTGGATTCGATCTACATAAGCACTTTCCGTATCAATTGCTTTCTCTCTCTGTGTAGGGCTTTATCAATTTATGTTTCACTTCATATAGAGCTTCACCATACCATGTTTAGTTCTATGTAGAGCTTATATCAATTCATGATAGGGTTTTACACAGAGTGTTGTATACAAAGAGTGTGTAATCTTTATTCTGAGCATGTTAATATACTCACATAGGCTGCCTCACCAAGCAGTGAACCAGATAATAAGGGTCTGACTATCAGGGCTCCGTCGTCAGATCAGTATCTAGGTTCAGCCAATGAGAAGGTGGCTCTGGCAATTGTGAAGGTGACGTAGTTACCACTCTCGTTTTCACCCTTGTCATTTCCATTTCCGAGCTGTATGAAGCACGGTGTTCTGCATTCTATAGGCTTCAATTCTGTCTTGATTACCGTGGGGTGCAATAATATCTATTGCTGTACATAGTGTATATAGTGTACATACTTCTGTTTATACTTGGTGAAGGATAATACAACTCAAAGTTTTCTGCTGTGTTTATTTTACTCCCTTTACACCCAGGATAACAGGCCTTTGAGTGCCTGTGTTGTAATATGGGTTGCCTGTCCGAGAGCTGGAGCTGAACTTAGAGCAGGAGTGAAAAGACTCTTCATACCTAAGTCCAAATCTGGGAATCAGTACTTATTTACCATTACGAACAGAGTAACTAGATACCCAGAAGCAATTCCCATGCACAGTATTAATATTAAAGCCATTCTTAAAGCTTTAACTATGTTTATCTCTTGCTTTGGCATTCCTAAATCTATTAAAAGTGATCAATGTATTAACTTCACTGCCAAAGCATTTAGGGAAGCATTAACTAGGCTAGGGATAATTCACAACTTTTCCACTGCCTATCATCCTCAGTCCCAAGGCACCTTAGAAATATTCCATCAGACGTTAAAAACCATGATGAGAACTTTTTGTATGCATTTTCCTACAGACTGGGATGAATCATTACCTATGATGCTGTTTTCAATAAGGGAAACTGTGCAGGAGCCTACTAGGTATAGTCCGTTTGAGCTGATCTTTGGGCACAATGCATGAGGTCCTCTTTGGGTGCTCAAGAAAGGATGAATGGGAGAAGACGCATGCTCAATACTCTACAACCCTTCTTCAAGGTTACAGGTGGCACGTCAATTGGTTAAGGCTAACTTAAAGGCAACTCAAAACACCATGAAACAGAGACATGACAGAAATTCAAAGTTTCACTCCTTCCATCCAGGACACAAGGTCTTGGTACAGAAACCTATACCTGGCCACACCTTAAAAGCTAGATTTATGGGACCTATGCAAAGTGTAAGTATATTATATGATGGAAATTAAGTGGTGTCTCCCCTTGATAAGACCTCAGAAACTAAAACTTACTACATTAATCAAATTAAAGCATTTAGTACACAAGAGAGTCCCAGTAATGACTGTCGTCTGCCTCTCTAGACGACCCGGACACTTCGCACTCTATTTCTGAGATTAATGTAAAGCTTCCCAATTCTGTCGTCCTCAAGGTCCCTAGCCCTTTAATGGTGGGGCTCTCTATGAATCAAGTAACAAGTTTAACTGGGCTTCTACAATCTTACCCAGATATCTTTTCAGATGTTCTGAAAAAATGTACAATAGGATATCATGACATAGTTGTTGGAAACTCTAAATCTATTAAATTCTCCCCCTACATAGCTAATCCTGATAAACAAAGGCTACTTCAGCAGGAGACAGATTTTCTGTTAGAGCAAGGGTTAGCAGAGGAGTCGTGTAGTCCATGGGCTTCACCGTGTATCCTTGTTAAGAAAGGTGATAGAGGTTTTCGAATGTGTCCAGACTACCTTAAGGTGAATGAGGTTACAATTGCAGATGCTTACCCTCTGCCACGTCTGAATGATGTAATTGACTTTGTGGGTAAGGCTGCTTTTGTGTCCAAGTTAGACCTCCTTAAAGGTTACTATCAGGTACCTTTGACAGGCAAGGTGAAGGAAATCTCTGCCTTCGTAATTCCAGGAGGTCATTATCAATATACAGTTACCCCCTTCGGAATGAAAAACTCGCCCTATTCATTCCAGAAACTTATCCATCAGGCTATTTAAGGACTTGAAAGCTTACCTAGATGACATTGTTGTTGTGTCTGATACTGGGATCAACACATGTTTAGGCTTAAGGCTCTCTTTGAGATCTTCCTTTGGCCAGGCTACTGTTAATGTTTTGGGCTAGGAAGTAGGTAGTGGCAAAGTCACCCCTAAATTTTCTAAAGTTCTTGCCATTAAAAATTATCCAGTACCTCACTATAGAAAATCCCTCCGTTTCCTAGGCATGGTAGGATTTTATAGAAGATTCTGCAAAATTTCTCAGATATTGTAGCCCCTCTAACCTCAATTACCAGTCACAAAGTTCCCTTTAACTAGACCCCAGAATGTCAATGTTTTTACGAAAGCAAAAATATTACTTTGTTCTGCACCCATTCTTTTGTGTCTAGACTTTTCCAAACCTTTTTCGTTACAGGTTGATGTTTGTGAGTCTGGGGTGGGGGCAGTACTTCTGCTAGCCAGGAACGACTGGTTGCAACTTGTGACTTTCTTCTCAGCCAAGTACCAGCAACACCAGAGGGCCTACGCTACAACTGAAAAAGAAGCCCTTGCTCTGGTATTAGCCTTGGGGGACTTTGACGTGTTCGAGTTCTGATGACCAGAGCTTTGGTAAGATGGGTAAGGAAGAAGGATGGGTAAGGATGGAAATAATGGAAAAGGGTGGGAGGGGGGGGGAGAGGTAGGATATAAAAAATAAGTGGCCCAACCACTTTGGTGTAATTTAAAAAGTGTATGTGAATTGATAATATATTCTTTAAGGGGTATAATACTAACCCATCAGAGTCACATAGATATAACAGATATATAAGTACATGACTCTGAATTGGTAGTAATTATACAAGTTGCAATTGCTTTTTTTTTTTTTTTTTTTTTTTTTTTTTTTTTTTTTTTTTTTTTTTTTTTTTTTTTTTTTTTTTTTTTCGCGATTGCACAACGGATATTTATACGACAAGAAAGGCAATAATTTTCTGGCCAGTTTATAAGTTCGTGACAATAGCTTCTTAATGGTGGTGTCCAACAATAGTCAATAGCATAATTTTACATTAGAAAGTTATTTAAGATGTCTCCCTAATTGGGGGCGATGATGTTCTCAGTATACATAGAAGGGTTCTGGTGGTATCCAATCTTCTTCATCAGGTAAGCTACTCAAAATCATGGGTCGAGGGTAATCATCTTTATGAATAAAACGACGAACCCTCTGTGGGAGAGTCATTCTTTGAGTCCTGTGAGGCGGAGTATTGATGGTGTAATCGGTGGTATTTATCACTTGTATAGGATGTTCTCTATCTGGCATGTATAGTTCTTGCATTGTATAAAGTTGTTTCTTTTTTAGGGTGTCAAGGCGTACATTTATGGCAGTAATATCTTGTTGTGTGTGTAAATCTGCCATTTTAACTCTGTCTCTCCTCCTGGTATCGGTAATAAAGCGAAGAGCTCTATTCTGGACCCTTTGTAACCGTAGCATGTTGGTCTTTGTTGTTAATGACATTGGGACACAAGGGTATTCAAGTATAGGTCTTATTATCATTTTATACAGATGTTTTTTGACATGTTGAGGGGCTTGATTGAATCGAAAGAGTCTGCTAAGACCGGCTTTGGCTGTGTTGATCTTTTTAGTTACATGAGATGTTGAATGGAGCAGCCTGTCTATTTCATATCCCAAGATCTTGTTAGGGTTTCTAATGGCTACAGGTGTACCTCTGATGGAGATACCCCCTTTATCTTCAATGGTTGATGCAAAACATCCTATCGTGCTAACAAGGACCTTGTCAGGATTAGTCGTAATTCTCCATTTCTTCTCCCAATTAGATGTTCGACGAAGTTCAATATTCATTTTTTCTATGACTCTCTCATACTTGTATTTTCCTGTTACTGGAGTTGATGAGACGACATGAATAACATCATCTGCAAACTGTGTCAGAATTGTGTCATTAAACTCTGGTTGAGGAAGGTCATTCACATAAATGTTAAACAGAAGTGGACTGAGACAAGAACCTTGTGGGACACCAGCCGTCGGTATAAAAGGTTCTGTCGACTTGCCATGAAAGGTGGGAATGATTTTTCTTTGAGTTAAGAAATTATAAATTACTCTGAGAAAAGTCCAGTTATGGTCTGGTAGGTCAATGAGTCTGTATATAAGACCATCATGCCATAAGCTATCAAAAGCTTTATGAACATCTCTGGTGGCAATTAAGGCAAGATTGCCCTGATGTTTTAGACTTGCTACAGTGTCAAAAATAACATTTATTGCATGATTGGTACCTCTATGTGGGCCAGACTTCTCAAGTAGTCACCATCTGCAGCGACCACAACCCTCTGATGTATCTCCAAGCAATGAATCGCAATAAGAAACTCATGAGATAAAGCCTAAGGCTGCAGCCCTATTCTATAAAAATTATTCATAGCACCTGCAGAGAAAATATGCTGACCGATACCTTCTCCCGGTTGTAACATGTATCAGGTTAGGATGTGTTAGGAACCTTGGTTAGAATTAGCTCTTTTTTCCCCTTTTGGTATATACTGTGTAATTTAATTAGTGTGGGTTTTTTTAGTGAGGGGATATTCTGCTTCCGTCCGCAGGTAACTTGGACTTAGCCCTACTGTCTGCTATCTCGCTCTATGTTTAGATTTTGGCTTTATGTTTTAATTAAAGCTGAGCTCTATCTAAAAGTTGGATGGTTGAGAGGAAAGGCAGTTCCATTATACAGTGCCATGGCAGCACTTTCTACTTATTGGAGGTGGAAGCCTATTCCCGTGCCTTCTTGGGGTGGGGGTGTGGCATGCAAACATTACGTAACCTTTATTCAGCGCACGTACACATCCTCGTTAAAAGGCTACCTGCCCAACCAGCAGACCAAATACTAAGGGTCGGACGAACGGGGCACCGTTGTCAGATTAGTGTCTAGGTTCAACCAATCATAATGTGGATCTGGCAATTGTAAAGGAGACGTGGTTACCATGCAGGTTTTCACCCTTGTCATTTCCATTCTAAAGCTGGTTGAAGAACGGTGGTTTGCTGTTCTGATGGCAGCTTCTTTGCCTTGATTACCGTGGCGTGCACTAATATCTATTGTTGGACATAGTGTACATATTGTTGTTTATACTTGGTGAAGGATAATACAAGTCAAAGTTTTTCTGCTGTGTTTATTTTGCTCTCTTTACACCCAGGATAACAGGTCTTTGAGACCTGGATTGTAATAATCACTCATGTAGAAAGTATAGCATATGGCTGGAGAAGTGGCTTATATACTGTAGTCAGGTGAGTGGAAGCAGGAGGAGGTGGGATCACAGTGGAACCATCCACTAATCTAAGTAGGTCTTCGTTCAAAGGTTGGACAAGTATTGAAGAATTCCGTGTATCAAGATCCCATGATGTTGCAGTGTCTGACAGATGTGATAAATGGTTTCGAAAACCAACAAGTTAAAGATTGAGACACTTATGCAACATATGGGAATCTTTATTAAGGAAACGTTTCGCCACACAGTGGCTTTATCAGTTCTCTACAAAGCAGAAATGGATAAGGAGAGAAGGAGTTTGAAGTAATCAGTCCCTCAACCTGGAATCGATTGTTAGGTCCATCACTCTTGAAGAAAGTACAACATATGGCGGGAGAAGTGGCTTATATACTGTATTCAGTGTATAAACCACTTCTCAGGCCAGTGGATGGTTGCACTGTGATCCCGCCTCCTGCTTTCACTCACCTTACAAGTATATAAGCCACTTCTCCAGCCAAATGCTTTACTTTCTGCAAGAGTGATGGACTGAACACATTGATTCAAGGCTGAGGGACTGATTATCTCAAACTTTGTAGTGAACTGATGAAGCCACTGTGTGGCGAAACGTTTCCTTAATAAAGATTCCCATCTGTTGCATAAGTGTTTCAATCTTCAACTTGTCGGTTTTCTAAACCATTTATCAGAAATACATGGGAGAGTGACATACGCTGAATAAATTGTAAAATACTCATTGCATGCCACAGTAGTGGTGATACTGGTGGTGATAATGGTAGTGGTGATAGTGGTGGTGATAGTGGTGCTGTAGTGTTGGTGACAGTAGTGTTGGTGACAGTGGTGCTGGTGAAAGTGGTGCTGGTGATAATGGTGCTGGAGATAGTGGTGGCGATAGTGGTGGTGATACTGGTAGTGGTGGTGATATTGGTAGTGGTGGTGATACTGGTAGTGGTGTAGTGTTGGTGATAGTAGTGCTGGTGACTGGTGCTGGTAATAGCGGTGCTGGTGATAGTGGTGCTGGTGATAGTGGTGGTGATACTGGTGGTGGTGATAGTGGTGCTGGTGACAGTGGTACTGGTGATAGTAGTGCTGGTGATAGTGGAGCTGGTGATAGTGGTGCTCGTGATAGTGATGATAGTACTGGTGATGATACACAAATAACCTGCACATAGGAAAGAGGAGCTTGCCACGTCGTTTCGGTCCGACTTGGACAAGAGAGGTAGTAGGAAAGGACGAAGAGAGGCAGTGGTAGTAGTAGTGGAGTTAGTCAGATACTAAGAGGAGCACTGCAAGGGAGCTAGGAGCCCACAAGGGAGCTAGGGGCCCACTAGGGAGCTAGTGGCCCACAAAGGAGCTAGGGGCCCACAAAGGGTAGGAACAAGAACACAGAGGGGGAAATAATAAAGGATCAAACACACCCAAGGCAGAAGAAAGAAAACCCAAAGGAGAAAGAGGAAATGGGAAGAGGGAAAAAAGAATCAGGTTAAATCACTGGTGTTCTGAAGTTCGAAGCATTTTACAATGTACTGGGAAAGGAAGGTATCAACGGAGACAAAGCCGGGACTAAGATTCATACAAGGAAAATTGTGTACAAGGGGGGATTCAACCAGACGGCGACTGTGAAAGTTAGAAGTAGGGTAGACAGTATTAGCAGAAGACTAGTCACTAGGATGACTGTGATCTCTGACGTGACAGAAAAGAGCATTGTTAGTGTCAGCAAGCCTAACACTACTTCTGTGCTCCTTGAGTTTGTCAGAAAGAGATCGGCCAGTTTCTCCACAGTACTGAAGAGGACAAGAGGAACAAAAAATAGAGTAGACACCAGGAGCATCTGTAGAGAGAGGAGAGGTATGAACTAGATTAGTGTGAAGAGTGTTAGTCTGGCGACAAGTTTGATGTTTAAGGAACGAAGAGAGTTGTTGAGATGAGAAAGACAGGAAATATAGGAAAGGCAGAGAACAGGAGAGTTCCATGGAGTAGAGAGTTTGAGAGAGAAGAAAGCCCGTTTAGCAGGTGAGAAGGCAGAGTCTATGAAATGGGAAGGGTAGCCAAGACAGGAAAATGAATTATGAAGAGTGGAAATTTCTGATTCAAGGAACTGGGGATCACAAATGAGGAGAGCACAGAGAAAGAGGGAGATAAGAACACTTTTCTTGACAGAGGAAGCATGATAAGAAAAGTAGTGAATGTACATGCCACTGTGCATAGGTTTGCTGTAAACGGAATTGGCAAAACCTGTATCTGAGCAGAGGACATGAACATCAAGGAAAGGAAGATAGGAATTATTTTCTCATTCAGCTTTAAACTTAATGGAAGGGGCAAGATTATTAAGGACTCCAGAAATGGCTGGAAGAGACTAGAGTCTAGAGACATTGTCGTAAGCTCCTCTCTCCTAGGTGCGGGTTATTTGTGTATTGCTCCAGTCACGGTATTGTGTCTTTTTGTTATTTATTGATAATGATAGTGGTGGTGATAGTGCTGGTGAAAGTGGTGCTGGTGATAGTGGTTGAGGTAATAGTGGTGCTGGTGATATTGCTCCTGATAACAGTGGTGCTGATAGCAGTGGTGGTAACAGTAGTGGTGGTCATAGTGGTGGTAATGATAGTGGTGGTGTTGATAGTTGTGGTGGTGATAGTGGGGGTGGTTAAAACGGTGGTGGTGATATTGGTGGTTGTGAGAGTGGTGGTGGCGATAGTAGCTGAAATAATAGTGGTAGTAATAATAGTGTGGTGGAGACAGTGGTGGTGATAATGGGTGTGATAGTTGTGGTGATAGTGGTGGTGTTGATAGTGATGGTTGTGATTGTGCTCGTGGTGACAGTGGTAGTGGTGGTGTTAACAGTGTCATTGATGATGATAGTGGTAGTGATAATGGTGATGATAGTGGCTATAATATTGGTGGTGATGATAGTTTTCTGAAAGGGATGGTGAAGGTGGTAACAGTAGTGCTGGGAATAGTGGTGGATGTGATGGTGGTGGTGGTGATAGTGCTGGTTGTGATAGTGATGGTAATAGTAGTTGTGGTGACAGTGGTAGTGATGGTAGTGGTAGTGATAGTAGTTGTGGTGATAGTGTTGGTGGTGACAGTGGTTGTGGTGATAGTGGTAGTGTTGGTAGTGGTAGTGATAGTAGTTGTGGTGATAGTGGTTGTGGTGATGGTGGTAGTAATAGTAGTGGTAGTGACAGTAGTGGTGGTGATAGTAGTGGTGGTAGTTGTGGTAGTTGAAGTAGTGGTGGTGGTGATAGGAGTGGTTGATGATGGAGATGGTTGGTGATAGTGACATATATAATAATTGTGATAATGATTGTGATGATAGTGATGGTGATAGTGGTAATGGTGATAGTAATGGTGGTGATAGTGGTGGTGGTGGTGGTGGTGGTAGTGGAGGTGACGATAGTGTTGTTGGTAATAATGGTGATGATAGTGGTAGTGATGATAGTGGTCGTGGTGATGATGGTAATGGTGGTGAGGGTGCTGATGACAGTGGTGAGGGTGGTGATAATGGTGGTGGTGGTGATGGTGATAATGAGGTTGGTGGTGGTGGTAGTGATAGTGGCAATGGGGATAGTTGTGGTGGTGGTGGCGGTGATAATGATTATAATTGCTATAATCTCGGGGGAGCGCTAAACGTGTAGGATTACACAGTCATGTGGGGGTGAAGAATGTTAGGTATTCTGACTTAATTCAGGAAACCGGAGCACAGATCCAATTCCCTAAATAAGAGCCCCTCACCAGTGTCCAGGAACCTCCCTTGAGGGGGGTGATAGTGATGGTGGTGATAGTGATGATGGTGGTGATGCTCGGTGATGTGTTCTAGTGCTGGTTACCTCTGTCTATAAATAATAAAAAAAGGCACAATACGTCAGAGATCACAGTCATCCTATTGACTGGTCTTCTGCTAAAACTGTCTTCCCTACTTCCAACTTTAACAGTCGCAGTCTGGCTGAATCCTCCCTAATACACAACTTTCCTTGTATGAATCTTAGTCGTGGCTTCGTCTCTGTAGATGTCTTCCTCTTCCTTTTTTGTAGCATTAATTGCACCTGGTATCTCGCAGGCAGTTGTTGGCAGTGTGCCCCTTCCGGTGACAGCGAGAGCACAGCCTAGGTGCCTGGGAGGGTGGATTATAATTTGTTGCACCTCTTGCATTTTGCTGATTTGCCCTCAGGTTCTGCCGCTGGGACTGTGTTAGTGGAGGGTGAGACTGCTGTAGATGTCTTCCTCCTCCACGTCCTCTACCCCGTCCTCTACCAGTTCTGACAGATGTGTCCCTGCTGTTCGTACTTTGGTGCAGTAGGTGATCAGGTGCTGTAATAGTTCCCTGATTATTTACTGCACCAATCTCTGGTGGAGAAACTCCTGACTCAGAACTTGCCGACGAGGCACGGCTGCCAGATACTGGAATAGTGTCGGCAGGTGTGCTGACAGGTGTAGGATCAGAGATGGTATGTGCACTGTCTAGTGGACTGGCAGTGGCTGAAGCAGAGATGTCAGGTGTAGGAGAATTAACAGATCCAAGGCTTCCTTCGTTGCTGGGAAGAGGATTTCCTCTCTCTCTCTCTCTCTCTCTCTCTCTCTCTCTCTCTCTCTCTCTCTCTCTCTCTCTCTCTCTCTCTCTCTCTCTCTCTCTCTCTCTCCTCTCTCTCTCTCTCTCTCTCTCTCTCTCTCTCTCTCTCTCTCTCTCTCTCTCTCTCTCTACTGTACCTCGCCACTTTCCAAAGGTTCCAGCATGCACCACCAGTAAGTTGTTACCGCTGACGTGCTATCATAAACACTCATTCTCGTCACACTCTGCAGCCTCCTGGGTTTTATGTGTGCCACTCAACCTTCCCCAATATTTTTGCTTCCTACACTGGCTTATCTCTAAATTTTTCACCAGCGGTGAATATGGCAGTGTGTAGGACGTGCAGCTGCTCCTGCCGCAGTATATGGCGGTGTGTAGGACGTGCAGCTGCTCCTGCCGCAGTATATGGCGGTGTGTAGGACGTGCAGCTGCTCCTGCCGCAGTATATGGCGGTGTGTAGGACGTGCAGCTGCTCCTGCCGCAGTATATGGCGGTGTGTAGGACGTGCAGCTGCTCCTGCCGCAGTAGTTTTATCACGGTTTGACAGTTACATAGAATTCTTATTTGTATATAAACATTTCAGTTAAATAAAAGAATAACGTTAGTTTGACGCAAAACGCGTTTAATTCTTTATTAATTTGTGATGTTTCAGTTAATCATTCCATGTTAATACTTTTGATCACTTAATACCTAGGACTGCATACAGAAAATTACTTTATTTTGTTTGTATATGGGATGAGAGATAAAAAACAATTAATTGATTCAGTATTTAGAGCAGAAAAAACTGTGAATATAAAACGAAGCAAGAGATTTCACAGATCCTCTTTCTCGATGACACAAAACTTGTAGAACGTCTATCAGAGGTGTCGAGAAAAACTGTATAAATTTCTATGGATATGTAAAGAATGAATATTGAACGTGAACTTAGACCTGAGAAACGTGACAACAAAAATAAAGGAAAAAGGTAGGAAATTAAGGTATTTACTCAATTTGGGATGAATATTTAAGAACGTTGCTCTAAGTTAAGTGTATCACAGGAGAGATGAAGAAAGGTATCATGGAGGGGTTTTACAAGATCCTGTGCAACGATGAGTGTTCGTCATTTATGCGTCAGGTTTGATACATCGTGTGACAATGTTTGAACAAGGAGGAAGCTGTCGAAAAACAGTGAGGATATAATTGATGTGGGATATGAAAATTATCCACTACGAAGATTTTCAGGAGCTAATACAGTATTCTAAACTTTCCAAAAAAAAAAAAATCAATCCAAATGACTAAAGCAAAGGTAGCGAAGCAGTTTGTCAGTATTGAATAGTTTCCAACTTCTAACAGCCTGAGCGAGAAGACCTGAAATGAAGTTGAAGACAACCTGGACTGCGTTGTCTAGTACTAGGGCTTCCTGATGTAGTAGATGTCTAGTACCAGAGCTTGCTGTTGTAGTAGATGTCTAGTACCAGGGCTTCCTGATGTAGTAGATGTCTAGTACCAGAGCTTCCTTATGTAGTAGATGTCTAGTACCAGGGCTTCCTGTTGTAGTAGATGTCTAGTACCAGGGCTTCCTGTTGTAGTAGATGTCTAGTACCAGGGCTTCCTGTTGTAGTAGATGTCTAGTACCAGAGCTTCCTGATGTAGTAGATGTCTAGTACTAGGGCTTCCTGTTGTAGTAGATGTCTAGTACCAGAGCTTCCTGATGTAGTAGATGTCTAGTACTAGGGCTTCCTGATGTAGTAGATGTCTAGTACTAGGGCTTCCTGTTGTAGTAGATGTCTAGTACCAGAGCTTCCTGATGTAGTAGATGTCTAGTACTAAGGCTTCCTGATGTAGTAGATGTCTAGTACTAGGGCTTCCTGATGTAGCAGATGTCTAGTACTAGGGCTTCCTGTTGTAGTAGATGTCTAGTACCAGAGCTTCCTGATGTAGTAGATGTCTAGTACTAGGGCTTCCTGATGTAGTAGATGTCTAGTACTAGGGCTTCCTGATGTAGCAGATGTCTAGTACTAGGGCTTCCTGATGTAGTAGATGTCTAGTACTAGGGCTTCCTGATGTAGCAGATGTCTAGTACTAGGGCTTCCTGATGTAGTAGATGTCTAGTACTAGGGCTTCCTGATGTAGTAGATGTCTAGTACTAGGGCTTCCTGATGTAGTAGATGTCTAGTGCTAGAGCTTCCTGTTGTAGTAGATGTCTAGTACTAGGGCTTCCTGATGTAGTAGATGTCTAGTACTAGGGCTTCCTGATGTAGTAGATGTCTAGTGCTAGAGCTTCCTGTTGTAGCATATGTGTAGTACTAGGGCTTCCTGATGTAGTAGATGTCTAGTACTAGGGCTTCCTGATGTAGCAGATGTCTAGTACTAGGGCTTCCTGATGTAGTAGATGTCTAGTACTAGGGCTTCCTGATGTAGTAGATGTCTAGTACTAGGGCTTCCTGATGTAGTAGATGTCTAGTGCTAGAGCTTCCTGTTGTAGTAGATGTCTAGTACTAGGGCTTCCTGATGTAGTAGATGTCTAGTACTAGGGCTTCCTGATGTAGTAGATGTCTAGTGCTAGAGCTTCCTGATGTAGTAGATGTCTAGTGCTAGAGCTTCCTAATGTAGTAGATGTCTAGTGCTAGAACTTCCTGATGTAGTAGATGTCTAGTGCTAGAGCTTCCTGATGTAGTAGATGTCTAGTGCTAGAGCTTCCTGATGTAGTAGATGTCTAGTGCTAGAGCTTCCTGATGTAGTAGATGTCTAGTGCTAGAGCTTCCTGATGTAGTAGATGTCTAGTGCTAGAGCTTCCTGATGTAGTAGATGTCTAGTGCTAGAGCTTCCTGATGTAGTAGATGTCTAGTGCTAGAGCTTCCTGATGTAGTAGATGTCTAGTGCTAGAGCTTCCTAATGTAGTAGATGTCTAGTGCTAGAGCTTCCTGATGTAGTAGATGTCTAGTGCTAGAGCTTCCTGATGTAGTAGATGTCTAGTGCTAGAGCTTCCTGATGTAGTAGATGTCTAGTGCTAGAGCTTCCTAATGTAGTAGATGTCTAGTGCTAGAGCTTCCTGATGTAGTAGATGTCTAGTGCTAGAGCTTCCTGATGTAGTAGATGTCTAGTGCTAGAGCTTCCTGATGTAGTAGATGTCTAGTGCTAGAGCTTCCTGATGTAGTAGATGTCTAGTGCTAGAGCTTCCTGATGTAGTAGATGTCTAGTGCTAGAGCTTCCTGATGTAGTAGATGTCGCCTTTGCCGAGTGATTAACAAGTTATTAGGAACTAACTCCTTCATTTTTGATAACAATTAAGGTAAACAGAGTCACACTCCAACATCATGGGATCTTGATACAGGTGTTCGCCAACACTTGCCTAAAGAATAGGAATCACCAACCTATGCTAGAGGATTTGCTCAATGATGACTCTGTCTCCTCCTCCTTCTACTCACCTGACTGCATTACATAAGCAACTTCTTTGCTTATACGCCGTACATTTCTCAAGACTGATGGCCTGAACTCTATGTGCTGAGAGACTGAACACTGACTGTTGACTAAGAGACTGATCACCTCAAACTGTACCTCATCATCTGTTTTTTCTATGTAAAGTAAAAGGACACAAGTGCAACTAATGTGACATTTTATTGTGGCAACGTTTAGCTCTCCAGGAGCTTTATCAAGCCATGTTTTTTCTATACTGAACTGCAGAAGCCTCTGGCTGAGGAAACTTTCCCTTAGTAAGGATTCCCGAATGTTACATAAGTGTCTCATTCTATAACTCTTCTGTTTTCAAAACCATTTTCATTTCATTTCATTTCATCTATATATCATGTCCAAATTAATAATAAATAAATAGATAAATATATAAAATTCGATGGATTAGAAACTGAATCTTGGACAAGAAAAATCTATATTAGGTGTTATATACCGACTCCCTAACATAGATATCAACAGAGAGAGACTGTTTTGGAACACTGATAACGTAGTAATAGTATTTAATGATAACTTCAGTAAATTTGACTGCCCTGCTTTTCCGAGAATATGAAATCCAATAACTTCCTTGTGGTAGTTAAGGATTGCTTGTTTCAGAAGTTTGTAACACCACCTACCAGAGGTAATAATCTGCCAGATCTAGTTTTGTCAAATTAGAAAACACTTGTTAATAATCTAGAAATAACTGAAGAGCTTCGCTTAAGTAATCACAAATCTATTAATGCTACCTGGGTATGCGAGAATAAGCATAATACAGTAAAAATAACCGGTTTTCATTATGTCGATTGTAATGGGCTTAGGGAACACTTGTCTAGTATTGACTGGGGATATCTGTCTAATGATTCCTCTGTAGATGATACTTATTGATAACGAACAGGAAATATACTCTCTTTTTAATATTTATTTCATGGCAGTTTTCACATAAGAAGACAAACGATATCCCAGCAACCAGTAACACCGGTCTGCACCAATTTTTTATTGACTCTTTGGAATTTTTCTCGGTATATATGTATATGGAAAATAGTGATTCATTGTGTTTTTTATTAATCTCTATGACATCAGGTTGTCAAGTTACTTTTCTCTTTCTGTATAGCATAAGTAAATGAGAAAGTTGTATATTACCAATTAAAATGCTTATTGTATATTGACTTAAATGTTAAATCTGATGTTTTTATTTTCAGATTAATAATATGTCTAGAGGCTGCATAAATTCATCAGACATATATTGTTATGTCTGCGGGCAGTTCACTCCTTCAGATTCCCGAAGTAACATTACTCCTTCGTTGAAGTGCTGCTAATTTGCTTATTTTGGCTGCAAACTTGGAGACCAGAACAAACCATTTGCAACAAACAAAGCTTGCAAGAGTTGCATCAGTAAGTTCCAAATGTGTTCAGTTGGAAAACTTAAATGTATGCCCTTTGGAGTACCAATGGTATGGCAGGAGCAGATGAACCACCATGATGACTGCTACTTTTGTATGACTAAAGTAGCTGGACTCACCAAGAAAACTAAAGATCACGTAATATACCCAGAGGTCAGTGGTCACGTGTGGTCATACCTGTCCTAAGCTCTCTGGGAGTTAGCATGGGGTATTACCAAGCACCATGGCTTGTTGTAGTGTTTTAGAATCTCAGGTTCAGGAGTTGAAGAAGGAAGTTCTGCTTCTTCAGGAGGAAAATAGGAGACTGAAGCTTCGCCTAGATGAGTTTGGGAGTGAGTGTGAGAAGGATTTAGCTGGTAAGGGGGAAACGATCACCAGCAGTGAGAGTGGCAGCCACTTTAAGTGGCAAGTGGTTCATAGTTCAGGAAGAAGGAAGATAAGGAGAGTTAACAGAGAAGATGTGAAGGTAGGAAATCGATTCGCTGTTCTCCAGGACGAATGCACTTCAGTGGTTAGTGATGTTGAAGGTACCACTGATTTCTCTGCTAATCAAGGTAAGAATGTTTAAATTGTAGGAGATCCTCAGGTAAGATATATGGACCATGCTTTTCGAAACAGAGATAGAAAGGTCAGACAGAGGGTGTGCCTTCCAGGAGCTGGTGTTGGTGACATAGTCAGCAGGTTGGATAATATTATGTCAGGTAATGGGAACAAGCCCATTATCTGTCTTAGTGCTGGGGGTAATGACTTTGGGAAGGGCAAGAGACAGGAGCTGCTGGATAAGTACAGGCCAGCCATAGAAGTAGTCAGGTCTAAGGGAGGGATCCCAGTGATATGTAGCATCTTGCCTATAAAGGGAGTGCACCATGAATGGATGTCTAAGGCAATAGGTATAAATTGCTGGCTAGACAGGTACTGAAAGGAACTTGCAATCCCATTCTTTAATAACTGGGACATATCCTATAGCAACCTTGATATGTATGCAAGGGATTGGGTTCATCTCTCTGGGGCTGGAGTGGTTGCATTAGCCAATTCGATTGAGGGGGTAATTGATGACTTGTCAAGGAATTTAAACTGATAGATTATAGAGGTATGGGTGTTTGTAGGAAACAATCGGGCTGCAGCATTAGGGATACCTCAGGGATATGTTTAAAAGACAATATTCAAAATAAAATTAATAGTAAAGGCAAATCAACTGATCAACAAACAAAGAGAAATAGTAGAGGGCAACGAGTGACTAGCTCCCTTATGGTTGGTCGGGATTTGAATGTGGCTGGATATCGTGTGTTTGTGGCATATTCGGAACGTTTGAAGGGTGAGGTTGGGATCTTGATTCGGGAGACGAGCCCGTTTGTTGTAATTAGAAGTGAGTGAGGGGAGGAGGGTAGGATACTCTGGATAGATGGATGGTGGAGCGGTGAGCGACTGGCAGTGGTTTGTGTGTATGCACCGGCGGAGCGTGATGTACGGGTGAAGAATGAGTTTGTGCATGATATTTTGATTTATTATTTGCGATTTCTTTCCTCGGTAACAATCGTAGGCGGTGATTGGAATTGTGTAGTACGTAGAAAGAATGTGGAGCCACGGGGGGCAGGGTGTTTTTTGGTTAGCCTAAGAGATCTTTTGCTGGGCGTGGGGTTAAGGGATGTTATTGGAGGTGGGGACCTGATGGTTGAGCATACGTTTCACAGACGGGGATACGCGGCCAGACTAGATAGGTTATATGTGGTAATAGAGTTGTGGATGAGTGGAACAAATTCCCAAGTACAGTTATAGAGGCCAGAACGTTGTGTAGCTTTAAAAATAGGATGGATAAATACATGAGTGGATGTGGGTGGGTGTGAGTTGGACCAGATAGCTTGTGCTACCAGGTCGGTTGCCGTGTTCCTCCCTTAAGTCAATGTGACCTGACCTGACTAGGTTGGGTGCATTGGCTTAAGCCGGTAGGAGACTTGGACCTGCCTCGCATGGGTCAGTAGGCCTGCTGCAGTGTTCCTTCGTTCTTATGTTCTTATGTTCTTATTATGTGCGTGTGTATGGTAGATGCTGTATACACGGATCATAGAGCTGTTTATGCGGACTTGACTTGGGCCAGCTTGCCTAAGAGGTATCCAGGGTATTGGAAGTTAAATGTGAGACTTCTTGGGGTGGAGGAGGCGGGGTTAGATTTTGGGACAATGTGGGAGAATTTGTGGGGAGAGGATAGGGATGTGGGTGATTTGCTGGGGTTGTGGGATGGGGTAGCTAAGGAGAGGATCCGGCAGTTTTATGTGCAATGGGGAAAGTACCAGGGTTGGATGACGTACAGGTTGCAGCAGTATTTCGAGGGTAGGTTGCAAGGTTGTTATGAGAGGGGCGTGCAGGCAGGGCAGTATCCCATGGAGAAAATCGAATTGTTAAAAGGGAGGATTCGAGATTTGCAGAATGACATATTTGATGCGGTGAGAGTGCAGGGTGGATTTGAAGAGGCGGTGTGGGGTGACTGCCCATCGGCCTGTGTGTTACGGGGACAGAGGCAGCACCGTATGGCTATGGAAATTGATAGGCTGGTGGTATATGAGGACTTAGGTGGATATAGGGCGGGACAGGAGTTAAGAACAACGGAGGCGATGAGTGATTACGTGGATAGGTGGTTTGGAAGAAATTTACTGAGTGCATGGGTGAATGTGAGGGCTTTCGGGGGGTTGGGAGAGAATGTATCTTGTGTGCTAAGTGGCAGTGATCACATGGCGTTGGGGGGGATATTGAAGAAGGGGAGGTGTGGAGGGCTTTAGAGGGGATGGCACGAGGTAAGGCACCAGGTTTGGATGGCTTGCCCTGCGAGTTTTATGTGAGCCATTGGAGCGTGTTTAAGTCCTTCTTAGTAGAACTAATGAATACGATGAAAAGGGAGGGGAGGATGGGCAGGTTGCAGGGAACTGTGGTTGTGGTTTTAGTGCCAAAAGGTGAGCGACAAGACACGGTGCGGGACTTTAGGATAATATAATTGCTGTGTGCTGATTATAAGATTTTTGCAAAAATTTTAGGAAATAGGCTGAAGTGTGTGGTGGATAGTGTCGTTGCGAAAGGACAGTATGGTGTGTCTGGGAGGACGATGTATGACGGGCATAGTATTATAAAGAATTTTGTGGAAGGGTCGGGAGGGGAGCAGGGGGAAGGTGTCTTAGCGTTAGATTGGCAGGCGGCGTGTGATAGTGTAGAACGTGAGGTGTTGTGGTACATATTAAGGAGGCAGGGTTTTGGGGAGGAGGTGGTGCATTGGGCAGAGACATTGTATACAGGTGTGGGAGTGTGTGTACAGGTAAATGGGAAGTTGGGGGAGTGGGTATCCATGGGACCGGGTATTAGGCAGGGTTGTCCCCTGTCTCAATTGTTGTTTGCCTGTTTAACAGACCCTTTCTATAGAGCGGTGGGAGCGTGTATGGAGGTGGATTGGGGAGTAGGAAGTGGAGAGCAGGGAATAATAGGGTACTTGGATGACACGACAATACTCGTGCGAACGATGAGGAGTTTACGTACGGTAGAGGATGTTATTGATAATTTCGCAGGGGTTACCTGTTTAAGAGTTAATGTGGAGAAATCAAAATTACTGGTCTTAGGAGATTGGGTGGGGAGAGAGAGTTGGGGATGGAATGTACGTTGGAATATGGTGGAAAGGATAAAAGTGTGTGGGATAGTGTACATGGGTAGTGTGAGAGAGGCGAGGATGGTTAATTCAGGACTTGTGGATCGAGTGGTGGGGCACTTGGATGGGTTGAGACATTTGACAGTACATCAGCGTGCGATTGTTGTGAATGTGTTGTTATACAGTAAAGTCTGGCACATTGCAGCAGTATATCCGTTAGCAGGTCCGGATGTTACGAGGCTGTTAACCCCCCCCCCCATGTTGAGTTCTAAATTCACGGTGTATGTTACATATTACTAGCTAAAACTAGTGAGTTCCTTATATCTCACAATAACATTATATGCACATGCTAAAAAGGTCTCCTTACACAGAAGACAGACTTTTAAAAATTGGTAACATACATCCCAATACTCTTACATATATATATACATTTATGTATATACTCGATCACACATACCCACACCGACTCATACACACACTTTAACACAACAATAGATAAGACTTTTACAACCTTATATTTTAATCCTTTATTAGGAAAAATGCAAGGCAATTGAATAATTTAAAAAAAAACATGATTACTCTGTATCCTTTATACCAAAATGTTAACAATGCTTTGATTGTTCCCTTTTGTAGTTGTCTCACTGACAAAGATCATTTACCTTATTAAAACTATGATCATCAATGACCTCTTGTCTTTCAACACATGGCTAAACTAAAACATTCACACACAAGAAAACTCTCCAGTTACACCACATCTGACATGTCATCCCTCCCATACATCTCTCATGACAATCCTACCACATTTACATATCTTTCAGTATGGTCATATTCGCGCTATAAAAGGAAAATGGTCCCTTAGTACTTAAATAGCCAAGTTACTGAGTCCCCTTACCGTTATAATTCTATAAGCCTCCGGGAACGCAGTTACCCACCTTTTACCATAAATTATTTTATTTCTGCATACTTTGCGATAAATTCCTGCTGCAATTGCCCTTACCCTAATCACCCCACCTTTTTCCTTCAAGCCCCAGGAATAAAACAAGAAATCTGTCACAATGTACAGAATGGCTCTCTTTACAACCTCAGACATCCCCCTTACCTCTAAAGTTAGGGCACGCAGGAGCTCTACATTGCCCCCACCCATTAACTTGAAGACTCTAGCCAGCCACACCCGTACCTGCCCCAACTCCCTACAAAAATATACGGCCTGGAAAGCTGTTTCCGATTCCTCACAATGTTCGCATTTCGTTTCTCTTACCAAACCCATCACACACAAAGCCTGCTTTGGCGCTAAAATTCCCATTACAAACCTATAAATTAACTCCCTTACCCTCGGCATAAATCTTAGCTTCTGGAAATCATGCCAAATCGTATCCCAATCATACAAAGGGTATATCGCCACCCTTTGCATGACTTCTGGTTTCCTACTCATCTCTACTAACCTTCCCACCTTATACTTTTTTACCTCACCTATTACTAACATAACCCTTAGCATATTTTCACATTCCATTAAGTCCTTGCCTCCCCACCATCGTCGTACATCCCCCATCCCCCTCCCAACCCTCACCCCTTTTACCCCCCTCCCTTACCTACCTCTGTTTAACATACATGGCCTTTACCCTCGGCCCTAGCATCAAAAGCCCTACTCCCCCTCTGCGCACATTCGTCATAACCACCTCTTTACTTAGCCATGCTCGTCCAAAACCCCATATATAACGAAGCACCCTTCTCTGTATCTCCTTTATCTCCTGTTCCCGTAAAGGATACACCACTGCCACGTTCCACACTTTACTATAAACCAATGAATTTATTATTATTGCCCTCTGCATTAGAGTAACATCCTTCACTCTTAGGTTCCTAATCTGTTGTACGACTTTCTCTCCCACCAATTCCGAATTTCTCCATCTAGCCTCTTGCTCATCTGCCATATAGATAATCCCATAAATTTTCAGCTGTTCTGTCACATCCTATCCAAACTCCACCCCCATTCTACTCCCCACCCAATCTCTTATCTCTAATAATTTTGATTTAGCTCTGTTGACACGCACGCCTGACGCCTCTCCAAAAAACCTCGTTACTCTCTCCACCTTTCTCAAACCTTCGATATCATTGATCAGTATTGTTGTGTCATCTACATAACCAACTACCTCTGTAAACCCCGTCCCCTCTTCCCTGTATTGTTATTGCTTTCTCAACCATTCCATAAAACGGGTGTTGCATACATGCAAACAGAATTTGAGACATAGGACACCCGTCTCAAACCTTTCTCCATTTTCAACACGCTACCCAACCTACCATTAATTTGCACCTGAATCATGGTTTCTGCATACAAGGTCTTCACCCATTTTACTATTCCCTCCCAAAACCCATAAGCCTTAAAATGTCAACCATGTACTCCCTATTCACACCGTCATAAGCATTCTCCCAATCAATGCCCAAAATTCCACCCCCCCCCCTTACAACCCTTCAAAAATTCCCTAATTAGACTATGTCCATCCCTCATACTACGACCCGGAATCCCCAACTGACCCTTGTGCACCATACCACCTATCACCCTCTTCATCCTGTTCCCTAGAATCTTTGCAAAAATCTTATAATCCGTACACATTAAAGATATGGCCCTGTACGTGCTCAGTGTTCTCCCCTCCCTCTTTTTCTTTACAAGCACGACCACACCCGTCCTCTGTGACATTCCCAATTTCCCTTCCTTCAGCATACTATTCAATACCTGAACCAAACAATCATTTATGGTTTCCCAATGCACTCTGTAAAAATCATTAGAAAGCCCATCGATTCCTGGTGCTTTCCCCTTACTTAAATTGAACACTGCCTCTTTCACTTCTTCCATACTTATTACATCATCCAATCCCCCTCTGTCCTCCCCACCTTTCCACCAGGCCTTCACCCCTCCTCTTTCTTTATTAACTATCCCCACGTTACCCTTTTCCCATTTCCTTTTAAACCAATAGTCCGCATAATTACTTATCCCCTCAGTTGTCACCAACATTTGCCCCTTAGTATAACCTTCCAAATCGTCACTAACCTCTAAAAGTATTATAGTGGACTCCTGTTGTCTAATGCGAAAACATCTTAACACACTACCCGACGGTTTATCTCCCCATAGTACGGCATCCATACCTGCCCTTACCCTTAATTCATCAAATCTTTCATTATGTATTTCCCTTAATCTCTCTCATAGCCCTGATATTTCTTCAAAAGACTTCCCCTCCTCACCCGCATAACACTCATTGAGCTGCTGTTCCAAATAATTCTGTAAACCGTACCTCCACCTCGCCTCCTCCCTTCCTTTATATTTATAAAACCCCGCGATACCAGGTTTAGCCCTATTTTCCCACCAATCCAAAATACTCCTACCCCATCCCTTGCCCTCCACAATTGTCTCCACCAGTCTCTAAACTCTGTGTTCACCACCTCACTCCTCACCAACCTCGCATTTAACTTCCAGAAACTTGAATATACCTTTACCACTCCCTCCCAATCCAGTTCTACCAAAACTGCCCTATGATCCGAAAACCCTACGTCCACTGTTTTTACCCCTCCTACCCTAACTGCCTCCGTTATATAAATCCTATCTAACCTCGCTGAATAATTTCTCCTAACAAAAGTGTAATCCACTCTCCAAGCCCCACTCCCCTCCACGTCCCTCACCCCTGCATCCTGTAAAACATTGCGTAACGACCGTAACACACAACCCGCCCCCCTTGGCTCCACGTCCCCCCCCCTTATAACACAGTTCCAGTCCCCCCCAATTACAGTGACTAGAGGTAAACCCCTTAAAAAATACACTAAAACGTCTCTCACAAAATCCTCTTTTACTTTGATTATATTCTCCGCTGGCATATAAACCCCAATGAAACATACTCGAGATGCTCCCCACTCACCATCCACCCTCACTACCCTCCCCCCCTTCTTCCCACTTTATAATACGTAAGGGACTATTTTCCTTCACAGCCACTGCCACTCCCCCTTTTAACCTAACAGACCCACTTACATACAATTTATAACCTTTTAATGCCAAAGCACAGCCTATCTTATAATTATGTTCTTGTATAAAGCAAACATCCACATTATATCTCCTCAAAAACCATTCCATCCATACTCGTTTCACTTCATTCCTCAATCCATTTACATTTACAGTTAATACCGAGAATTATTTTAAAAGTGGTGGTTTACGTTTTCTTCTTGGCACATACCTTCCTATACCGTCCTGCTGTATTGCGTCTTTCTTGACAGCTTGCTTATTCACCCCCCCTATCCCTTCATCCCTAGAACCATTAAACCCTTCATTACCCCTCCCCTTTTACCCCTTATGACATACTTCCTTTCTGCAAGATTTTACTCCTGTTCTTTGTCCTGGAGTAAGAACATCGTCCATCTCAGACGTTCCTGCAGTTCTCTTACGAGAACTCCCCTCCCCACACACCTCGTCACCTGTCTTTTCCGCCCTATGGACTTCTGCCACAACGTTGTGCACATTAACATTAGTGCACACAGTATTCCTAAGCTCCAGATCTTGCTGCACTGTCACCAGCACGAGGTTACACCCTTCCTCCTCCTGTCCCTCCTCAACGTCATGCAAAAGGGAGCTTAGTACTGCCTCCAGCAAGCCATCCTGTTGGCCCGTACCCTCCTCATCACTCACTCTCGACGTCGATGTCGTCTTTCCCTTATCAATCGTTAGCGTTACACCTTCCTCCATAGCCACCTCAGCCCTATCCACTCCTTCACTCCAACAGCAAGGATTCTTGTTTGGCCTTACTCCTTCCTCCAGCGCCCCCATACCATTCCTCTGATGTAAGATCACTGGTACCTGTTCCCTCCGTCCAGCTTTTTTATAGCATTGGGCCGCCATATGTTCAAAAGATCCACATAATCTGCAAGTCTTCCTCTGCCCTGAGTAGTACACGTAGACCTGGGTCCGGAAAACCTCCCGAAGAACGTATGATGGAATTGGCTGCCTCAACGTCATTTTCAGAGTAAATGATCCCTCAGGTAGCCCCTCATAAGGACCATTTTGCCACACTCCCATCTCAGCTGAGTGGATTTTTCCATAGCTGCTAAACACTGCCATCACATCATGCTCTGTTGCCTCAAACGGCACGTTTCGTACTTTCACCCGTCACATAGCTGGACACATCATGTAAGCAGACTTCCACATAGTGTTCACTGCTAGCCTTTTCTCTTGATATTTGTTGACTATGCTTGTGTAGAATCCTGCTTCTTTAAACTTAATGAAAATCTTTGACACACCATTTACTGCTACTCCATATAATTCTTCGTTTGGTATTCCATATACCTCACTGATGATGGCAGGCAGTAACACCTGCATTGTTGTTCCTGTAAGCGTGCCACGCACCAATTCCACATAAACAGTGTTCATCCAGCGTCCAATGCAATCCGCCATGTTGTATGCACAAAACAGGAAAACTGCGCAGTAAACCAGTTGATTCAGGAGCTACTGTGCAGCCTGTCCACACGGACCGAGAGTGATGAGGACAATGGCAGAGGAGGATTGGGGTTCATTGATTTACGGTTAAGAGTCAAGTATTTTTATTTAAAGTGGGGGTTACGCCGTGTGCGGGGACAAGCGGGAAGGGGTGTGAATGACTTACATGAAGAAGTGCGAATGTGGTGGGGAGGGTCGGAGATGAGGGTGTGTGAAGACGTGTTGCGGGCGTTGCTGCATGTCCGGGACTCTAATAAAGTTTGGGTGGGTGTTTTAGAGCGTGCTGTAGGGGCGAAGGTAGTCACGAAGGCTGAGGGTATCTACCCTATGTATGCATGGGAGGATATATGTGAGAGGTTACGGTTGATGCGCATGCGACCAAATGTGCGAGAGGTTTTTTTCCATTTTCTCCATGGTATACTGCCGTCGGGTGCTGCACTTAAGAAAAGAGGGTTGATGGTGGAGGGCGCGTGTCGGGTGTGCGGGGATGAGGAGACGGCGTTTCATGTAGTGTATTTTTGTGATAATTTAGGGAGTATCAGGGAATGGATGGGTAAGGTTCTGAGGACAGTGGGAGGGGGCGGGATATCAGTATTGAGGGCGTTAAGTTTGGACGTGGGTGGCTTAGAGACGCCTGTGCAACGTGCAATCACATATATAATTGCGGATTTTGTTTCTGTATCCTGGACGATGAGAGGGAATGGGGATTGGGAGGTGCGCAAAAGGGTGTTGGCGGCGACCATTTATAGAACGTTGTGTTGTAATCGGGGAATATATGGAAGTCGCTGGGACCAGGCTTTTTCAGCAGGGTATCGTAGTATGAGTGTGAGAGCATTGTTAGCGTTGTGAAAGGGGAGGGGGTTGAAGTTCAGGGGATGGAACGGGCTCGTCTCCGGGGTTGGGTATGCACAAGGGCTGTGTTGCTGTGTGTATCAGTGTAATGTGTGGTTGTGGTAAATGTGGTTGTGTGAGAGGATGTGGTGGTGCAGTTATATAAAGTGTTATAGCTGTCTTATGTCAGAGTCTACTGCCTTCTTTCATTGTTGAAGTACTTGATTTACCTTTAGGCTTTGCCCTGGCAAACGGGGTTTTATGTGTTTGTACCGAGCATTTATTGTTATATTATATAATGTGTATAGCCTGTAGATGAGTGCGGGATGATTATGGCTTTTCTAGTTTTGTGGCTGACTCGTAAGACTTGTGGTAAGGCGAGTATGTGTGACTGTAGGGAACTTATGTACTGGGGGGTTGGATGAGTAAGAGTATGTACTTTGTTTTATCATGAGATTGTGATGTAGGTTCTTTCATTTATTGATTATTTGTGTAGGTTGTGCGTAACCGATATGTTTATATATTTATCGTAATATTCTTCTTATTGTACTGCACCTTGATAATGTGTCACAGTAATATTATGTAAATAGTGTATACCTGATGGGATTATGGCTTCAATTGTGTGTTTTTTTTTACATTATATTACTGAACCTGTTACAGGGGTCACCTGCGTGTTATGTCCTTGTTGTTGTTCTTGTGTAAATAGGGTTAAGATTACCCATCTTTCTTAATGTTATGTTCTGTCATAAGCGATATTTTCTAGTGTATTTGTGTAACCTCTTTGTGTCTGTTAATATTGTGTTTGTTATTTTGCTATTGTACATCCTGAGGGATTGTGATTCATATGTATTTATATTAAATGTATATCAACCCTTGTTTAAGGGGTTTTATGTTAAGCTATGTATTGTGTTTTAAATAAAATATAAAAAAACTGGATTCGTCTGGATTCGCTGGATTCGGGAGAATTCAAACGGTCTCGTTGGAAATAAAGCCAAATCGGAGGAACTGGTACAAAAAATTAAATACTTCGAAGAAATATTGTAGGAGAGTTGCCTAGTATTGCAAGATGACCACCGCCATGAAGATCTGTGTAGTCTGCAGAAAGGGTAAGGGACGAAAACATGCCTGGATTGATTGCAATCTCTGTGGTCAATGGTCCCATGGTATATGCACGGATTTTAAACTAGTGACCACACTTGACATAAACTCAGAGAGATGCTTTTGGGTTTGGCCAAACGATATACACCTTTTAAAAGACAAGAACACCAATATAACATCCTTCTTGAAAGACATGTCAGCATGGTAAGACACCTGAGAAAATAAGATGGGTGGTAGGGGCGGGGCTGTCTTGGACAGTGCTCCTGAGGGTGCTAGTGCTGTCCTGGAGGACACTGAAGACAACGTTATTCAGTCCACAGAGTTTCAAAATAAAGATTCTGATGGAGATGGATCAAAATGAGATGATGCCTCAAGAAATAGTGTCGACACACTACCAGCAAAACCTGGTGGAAGCACTGATGTCCATACAGGGGTGAAAGATAGGGAGGAAACAGGAAAAATAAATGCACCAGCAGTGAACATAGCTATAATAAATCCAAGCAAACAAAACTACAATCTATGTAAATATTATGCCTTGGGCATCTGCAGGCACGGTATATCTGGTAAAACAGGTGGGACATGCACCTTTGACCATCCCCAAAAAATGCCGCACCCACATGACAACAGGAGAGTGCAACTTCCCCTCGTGTAACTTATTTCACCCAGAAATGTGTCAGTCATCAATCCATGAAAGAAAATACTACAATTCATACTGCCAGATACATCATCTAAAGGGGACTAGAAGACACAGACCAACCAGACTATGGGAAACAAACGAGAGGAGCCACAACCTCTCCAAGGACAGAAGTTTTTCAGGGCCAGGAGGGAAGAGACTTGCAAGAAATGACAATAATTTTACACCACTTGAAAACACTTCTGGAGCAGAGTCACGGACATTGGCCTCTACTCCATAACAACAGATATTAGAGCCAGCAAATAACCCCCATCCCTAGATTCCACCATTTGTCTTTGCAAGCATACAGGGTATAAAGCCATCAAAGAACAACAAAATTCCTTACATCAAGGGACTACTCACAGAGTCAAATGCAATGTTTTCAGCATTCACAGAGACCCACATAAAGGATCATTACAACAGCGAAATATGGATCCCAGGTTATAACCTATTCCGATGCGACAGACTAAACAGGCAACAAGGGGGGAGGGGTTGGCCTGTATGTCACAGAGTCGCTCATTTGTACAGAACTACTAAACACCTCAAATAATGTAGTTGAAGTTTTTGCAGTAAAAATTGAAAACCAAAACCTTGTCATTGTGGTAGTATACAAGCCTCCAGATGCAACTTCCCAGCATTTCCAGGAGTAGCTTGAGAAAATTGACCACTGTCTGGAAAATCTCCCCGCTCCTGCCTCAAACATCTTACTACTTGATGTCAACTTGAGACACCTAAAATGGAGGAGTATAGCAAACAATGTTTTAGCAGATATTACCCCAGGACGCAGCTCAGATGACAATTCACACACACACGAACTATTAAATCTCTGCAACAAATTCACCTTAAACCAGCAAACAGTAGAGCCTACAAGACTAGAAAATACGCTGGACCCCATCTTCACAACATTGAAGATCTGATACGTAATATAACTATATCAAAGACATTACATAATAGAGGTACAGACATGTATGCACAGGGCTCTGGACCAGCAAAATGTGAGCAGTCATGAAGGTTTCTTCACGAAATTCAATTTCAATAACAAAAACAAACAATGGGATCAAGTAAACCATGTCCTAAATGAAACAAGCTGGAAAGATATCCTAAGCAACATGGATCTGAGCATTTGCCTTGAAAAATGAATTCTGTGGTTCTTGAGATCTGCTCAAGACATTCCATTAAGGAAAAGAAGGAGATGTAAACTAGAAAGAGAGAGACGTTCCCTATATAGATGAAGGCGAAGAGTCACAGAGCTGCTGAGTGGAGCCAATATATCTGAAATACGAAGTGAGATGCTATTCATTGAAATTGCAAATATCGAACTTAAGCTGAAATAATCTTACAGGAGACAAGAATCACAGGAAGAACTAAAAACCATAAAGGAAATTGAAAAAAGCAAAAGCAAAATACTTCTTCTCTTATGCCAAATATAAGGGAAAATCAACATCCAGTACTGGGCCTCTGCTTAGGTGGGATGGGACATGACAGATGACTGCCAAGAAATGAGTGACTTACAAAAGTCCCAATATGACTCGGTGTTCAGCGAGCCACTGTCCAGACTAATGGTCGACAATCCAAATGAATTCTTTATGAACGAAACCTAAAATTTGGTCATCCCAAAAATCTCAGATATTATTCTAACTCCACAAGACTTTAAAGAGGCAATTAATGACATGCCCATGCACTCTGCCCCAGGTCCAGACTCATGGAACTCCGTATTCAACAAGAACTGCAAGAAGTCCTTACCACGTGCCTTCAGCATTTTATGGAGAGGAAGCATGGACAAAAGGGTCATCCCGCACACTCTAAAAACAACAGACATAGCCCTACTCCACAAAGGTGGCAGTAAAGCAATTGCAAAGAACTAGAGACCGATAGCTCTGACATCCCATATCATAAAAATCTTTGAGAGGGTTCTAAGAAGCAAGATAGCCAACCACCTAGATACCCATCAGTTACACAACCCAGGACAACACGGGTTTAGAACAGGTCGCTCCTGCCTGTCCCAGCTACTGGACCACTATGACAAAGTCCTGGATGCTGTAGAGGATAAACAAAATACAGATGTTATATACACTGACTTTGCAAAAGCTTTCGACAAGTGTGACCATGGTGTAATAGCACACAAAATGCGTGATAAAGGAACAACGGGAAAAGCTGGTAGATGGATCTACAACTTCCTGACAAATAGAAAGCAAAGAGTTATGGTTAACAAAGTCCCAGGCAGCCACGGTAAAAAGCTCTGTTCCACAAGGCACAGTACTCGCTCACATTCTATTCCTCATCCTCATTTCTGACATAGACAGAGATGTAAGCCATAGCTCCGTGTCTTCCTTTGCGGATGACACCCGGATCACCATGGCAGTGACCTCCATCGAAGACACCACAAGACTCCAAGCGGACATCAACCAAATCTTCGAATGGGCCACTCAAAACAATATGAAGTTCAACGAGGAGAAATTTCAACTACTCAGATATGAGAAACTTGAAGAAATTAAAAATGTGTTAGGGTATACGACAAGTTCTAACCATACAATAGAGCAGAAAAGTAATGTGAAGGATCTGGGAGTGATAATGTCAAAGTATCTCACGTTCAAAGACCACAACAATGTATATACCACATTCGCTAGGAAAATGATAGGATTGATAATGTAAACCTACAGAACTGGGGACGCCAAGCCCATGATGATTCTCTTAAAATCCCTTGTTCTCTCTAGGCTAGAATACTGCTGTACACTAACGGCCCCATTTAAGGCTGGCGACATTGCAGACCTGGAGAGTGTACAAACAACTTTCACGGTACACATAAGCGCAATAAGGCACCTAAACTACTGGGAATGGTTGAAGGTCCTTGATCTGTATTCCCTCGAACGCAGGCGAGAGATACATGATAATATACACTTTGAAGGTCCTGAAGGGATTGCTACCAAACCTGCACACGAAAATCACTCCATATGAAAGCAAAAGACTCGGCAAAAGATGCAACATTCCCCGGATGAAAAGCAGGGGTACCACGAGTACACTGAGAGACAAAACATTAAGTGTCCAAGGCCCAAGACTGTACAACTTCATTTCAGAATACATAAGGGAGATCACTAATAGACCCCTGGCTGTCTTCAAGAAGGCACTGGACAGGCATCTAAAGTTAGTACTTGACCAACCGGGCTGTGGTTCGTGAATCAGCATGCGTCCGGCCAGGAGTAACAGCCTGGTTGATCAGACCCTCATCTACCACGAAGCCTGCTGTCAGACCGGGCCACGGGGGCGTTGACCCATAAACCCTCTCCAGGTAAACTCCAGGTAAACCACCCCCTCCTCCACTACCACCAAACAGCTACCAATAACACCACCTACACCACTACCACCAAACAACTACCAGTACCATCTCCACCACTACCACCCCCTCCACCACTACCACCCTTTCCACCACTACCACCAAACAACTACCAGTACCACCCCCTCCACCACTACCATCTCCACCACTACCACCCCTTCCACCACTACCACCAAACAACTACCACTACCACCCCCTCCACCACTACCACCCTTTCCACCACTACCACCAAACAACTACCAGTACCACCCCCTCCACCACTACCACCAAACAACTACCAGTACCACCCCCTCCACCACTACCACCAAACAACTACCAGTACCACCCCCTCCACCACTACCACCAAACAACTACCACTAC
Source organism: Cherax quadricarinatus (assembly GCF_026875155.1). Taxonomy (NCBI): domain Eukaryota; kingdom Metazoa; phylum Arthropoda; class Malacostraca; order Decapoda; family Parastacidae; genus Cherax; species Cherax quadricarinatus. The sequence goes on along the minus strand of NC_069439.1, from coordinate 36,212,746 downwards.
CACCCCCTCCACCACTACCACCCTTTCCACCACTACCACCAAACAACTACCAGTACCACCCCCTCCACCACTACCACCAAACAACTACCAGTACCACCCCCTCCACCACTACCACCAAACAACTACCAGTACCACCCTCTCCACCACAACCACTGAGCAACTACCAGTACCATCCCTTCCACCATTACCACCCCTTCCACCACTACCACCATACAACTACCACTACCACCCCTCCACCAGTACTACACCCTCCAGCACTACCAACAATTCCACCACTACCACCAAACAACTACTAGTATCACCCCTCCAAGAGTATTACCCCTTCAACCACTACCGCAAAACATCTACCAGTACCACCCCTCCTCTCTCCCACCCCGTCCACCACTACCACCAGACAACTATCAGTATCACCTCCTCCACTACCACCATACATCTACCAGTAACATCCCCTCCACCACTACCACCCCCTCCACCACTACCACCTCGTCCACCACTACCACCATAGAACTACCAGTTCCGCCCCCTCCACTACCACCATACATCTACCAGTACCCCCCCTTCACCACTACCACCTCGTCCACCACTACCACCATAGAACTACCAGTACCGCCCCCTCCACTCCCACCATACATCTACCAGTACCACCCCCTTCACCACTACCACCTCGTCCACCACTACCACCAAACAACTACCAGTACCACCCCCTCCACCACTACCACCCACTCCACCACTACCACCAAACAACTGCCAGTACCACCCCGTCTACCACTACAAACAAACAACTACCAGCACCACCCCCTCTAACACTACTACCCACTCCACCACTAACAACTCCTCTATCACTACCACCCTCTCCATAACTACCATAAAACAACTAACAGTACCACCCCTCCACCAGTACTTCCCCTCCAGCACTACCACGAAACATCTACCAGAACCACCTCTGCCCCCTCCCCCTCCCACCCGTACACCACTACAACAAAACAACTACCATTACCACAACCTCCACCACTACCATCAAATAACTACCATTACCACAGCCTCCACCACTAGCACCAAACAACTACCATTACCACAGCCTCCACCACTACCACCAAACATTTACCAATACCACAGCCTCCACCACTACCACCAAGCAACTACCATTACCACAGCCTCCACCACAACCACCAAAAAACTACCATTACCACAGCCTCCACCACTACCACCAAATAACTACCATTAACACAGCCTCCACCACTAGCACCAAACAACTACCATTACCACAGCCTCCACCACTACCACCAAACATTTACCAATACCACAGCCTCCACCACTACCACCAAGCAACTACCATTACCACAGCCTCCACCACAACCACCAAAAAACTACCATTACCACAGCCTCCACCACTACCACCAAATAACTACCATTAACACAGTCTCCACCACTACCAAAAAACAACTGCCATTACCACAGCCTCCACCACTACCACCAAACAACTATAATTACCACAGCCTCCAACACTACCACCAAACAACTATAATTACCACAGCCTCCACCACTACCAACAAACAACTATAATTACCACAGCCTCCACCACTACCAACAAACAACTACCATTACCACAGCCTCAACCACTACCACCAAGCAACTACCATTACCACAGCCTACCATTACAACTGTTGCAACCCCATTCAGGGAATGCAACAGTGGTGAAGGCTGTGGTAATGGTAGTCATTTGATGGTAGTGGTGGAGGCTGTGGTAATTGTAGTTGTTTTGTGGTAGTGGTGGAGGCTGCGGTAATTGTAGTTGTTCGGTGGTAGTGGTGGAGGCTGTGGTAATGGCAGTGGTGGAGGTTGTGGCAATTGCAGTTGACTGGTGGTAGTAGTGGAGGCTGTGGTAATGGTAGTTGTTTAGCGGTAGTGGTGGAGGCTGTGGTAATGGTAGTTGTTTGGTGATAGTGGTGGAGGCTGTGGTAATGGTAGTGCTGGAGGTTATGGTAATTGCAGTTGTTTGGTGGTAGTGGTGGAGGCTGTGGTAATGGTAGTGGTTGAGACTGTGGTAATGGTAGTTGTTTGGTGGTAGTGATTGAGGCTGTGGTAATGGTAGTGGTGGAGGCTGTGATAATGGTAGTTCTTTGGTGGTAGAGGTGGAAACTGTGGTAATGGTAGTGGTGGAGGCTGTGGTAATGGTAGTTGTTTGGTGGTAGTGGTGGAGGCTGTGGTAATGGTAGTAATTTGATGGTAGTGGTGGAGGCTATGGTAATGGTAGTTGTTTGCTGGTAGTTGTGGAGGCTGTGGTAACGGATGTTATTTGATGGTAGTTGTGGAGGCTGTAGTAATGGTAGTTGTTTGGTGGTAGTGGTGGAGGCTGTGGTAACAGTAGTTGTTTGATGGTAGAGGTGGAGGCTGCGGTAATGGTAGTTGTTTGGTGGTAGTGGTGGAGGCTGTGGTAATGGTAGTTGTTTCGTGGCGGTGGTGGAGGCTGTGGCAATGGTAGTTATTTGATGGTAGTAGTGGAGGCTGTGGCAACTGTAGTTGTTCGGTGGTAGTGGTGGAGGCTGTGGTAATGGTAGTGGTGTAGACTGTGGTAATTGTAGTTGTTTGGTTGTAGTGGTGGAGGCTGTGGTAATGGCAGTGGTGGAGGCTGTGGTAATGGTAGTTGTTTGGTGGTAGTGGTGGAGGCTGTGGTAATGGTAGTTATTTGATGGTAGTGATGGAGGCTGTGGTAATGGTAGTTGCTTGCTGGCAGATGTGGAGGCTGTGGTAACGGAAGTTATTTGATGGTAGTGGTGGAGACTGTAGTAATAATAGTTGTTTGGTGGTAGTGGTGGAGGCTGTGGTAATAGTAGTTGTTTGATGGTAGTGGTGGAGGCTGTGGTAATGGTAGTTGTTTGCTGGTAGTGGTGGAGGATGTGGTAAGGGAAGTTGTTTCGTGGAGGTGGTGGAGGCTGTGGCAATGGTAGTTATTCGTTGGTAGTGGTGGAGGCTGTGGTAATTGTAGTTGTTTGGTTGTAGTGGTGGAGGCTGTGGTAACGGTAGTGGTGGAGGGTCTATTAATTATAGTTGTTTGGTGGTAGTGGTGGAGGCTGTGGTAATGGTAGTGGTGGAGGCTGTGGTAATGGTAGTTGTTTCTTGATAGTGGTGGAGGCTGTGGTAATGGTAGTTGTTTGATGGTAGTGGTGGAGGCTGTGCTAATGATAGTTGTTTGGTGGTAGTGGTGGAGGCTGTGGTAACGGTAGTGGTGGAAGCCGTGGTAATGGTAGTTGTTTGGTGGTAGTGGTGGAGGCTGTGGTAATGGTAGTGGTGGAGACTGTGGTAATGGTAATTGTTTGGTGGTAGTGTTGGAGGCTGTGGTAATGGTAGTGGTGGAGGCTGTGGTAATGGTAGCTGTTTTGTGGTAGTGATTGAGGCTGTGGTAATGGTAGTGTTTGAGGCTTTGGCAATGGTAGTTGTTTGGTGGTAGTGGTGGAGGGTGTGGTAATGGTAGTGGCGGAGGCTGTGGTAATAGTAGTTGTTTGGTGGTAGTGGTGAAGGCTGTGGTAATGGTAGTTGTTTGGTGGTAGTGGTGGAGGCTGTGGTAATTATAGTTGTATCGTGGTAGTGGTGGAGGCTGTGGTAATGGTAGTTGTTTGGTGTTAGTGGAGGAGGCTGTGGTAATGGTAGTTGTTTGGTGGTAGTGGTGGAGGCTGTGGTAATGGTAGTTGTTTGGCGGTAATGGTGGAGGCTGTGGTAATTGTAGCTGTTTTGTGGTAGTGGTGGAGGCTGTGGTAATTGTAGTTGTTTGGTTGCAGTGGTGGAGGCTGTGGTAATTGTAGTTGTTTGGTGGTAGTGGTTGAGGCTGTGGTAATTATAGTTGTTTGGTGGTAGTGGTGGAGGCTGTGGTAATGGTAGTTGTTTTGTGGTAGTGGTGGAGGCTGTGGTAATGGTAGTTGTTTGGTGGTAGTGGTGGAGGCTGTGGTAATGGTAGTTGTTTTGTTGTAGTGGTGGAGGCTGTGGTAATTGTAGTTGTTTGGTGGCAGTGGTGGAGGCTGTGGTAATTGTAGTTGTTTGGTTGTAGTTGTGGAGGCTGTGATAATGGTAGTTGTTTGGTGGTAGTGGTGGAGGCTGTGGTAATGGTAGTTGTTTGGTGGTAGTGGTGGACGCTGTGGTAATTGTAGTTGTTTTGTGGTAGTGGTGGAGGCTGTGGTAATTGTAGTTGTTTGGTGGCAGTGGTGGAGGCTGTGGTAATTGTAGTTGATTGGTGGTAGTGGTTGAGGCTGTGGTAATTATAGTTGTTTGGTGGTAGTGGTGGAGGCTGTGGTAATGGTAGTTGTTTTGTGGTAGTGGTGGAGGCTGTGGAAATGGTAGTTGTTTGGTGGTAGTTGTGGAGGCTGTGGTAATGGTAGTTGTTTTGTTTAGTGGTGGAGGCTGTGGTAATTGTAGTTGTTTGGTGGAAGTGGTTGAGGCTGTGGTAATTATAGTTGTTTGGTGGTAGTGGTGGAGGCTGTGGTAATGGTAGTTGTTTGGTGGTATTGGTGGAGGCTGTGGTAATGGTAGTTGTTCTGTTGTAGTGGTGGAGGCTGTGGTAATGGTAGTTGTTTGGTGGTAGTGGTGGAGGCTGTGGTAATGGTAGTTGTTTGGTGGTAGTGAGGATGTGGTAATGGTAGTTTTTTGGTGGTAGTTGTGAAGGTTGTGGTAATGGTAGTTATTTGATGGTAGTGGTGGAGGCTGTGGTAATGGTAGTTGTTTGGTGGTAGTGGTGGAGGCTGTGGTAATGGTAGTTGTTTGCTGGCAGTGGTGGAGGCTGTGGTAATTGTAGTTGTTTGGTGGTAGTGGTGGAGGCTGTGGTAATTGTAGTGGTGGAGGCTGTGGTAATGGTAGTAGTGGAGGCTGTGGTAATGGTAGTTGTTTGGTGGTAGTGGTGGAGGCTTTGGTAATTGTAGTTAGTTGATAGTAGTGGTGGAGGCTGTGGTAATTGTAGTTGTTTGGTGGTAGTAGTGGAGGCTGTGGTAATGGTAGTGGTGGAGGCTGTGGTAATGGTAGTAGTGGAGGCTGTGGTAATGGTAGTTGTTTGGTGATAGTTGGTGGAGGCTTTGGTAATTGTAGTTAATTGATGGTTGTGGTGGAGGCTGTGGTAATTGTAGTTGTTTGGTGGTAGTGGTGGAGACTGTGGTAATGGTAGTGGTGGAGGCTGTGGTAATGGTAGTGGTGGAGGCTGTGGTAATGGTAGTTGTTTAGTGGTAGCGGTGGAGGCTGTGGTAGTGGTAGTTGTTTGGTGGTAGTGGAGGAGGCTGTGGTAATGGTAGCTGTTTGGTGGAAGTGGTGGAGGCTGTGGTAATGGTAGTTGTTTGGTGGTAGTGGTGGAGGCTGTGGTAATGGTAGTTGTTTGGTGGCAGTGGTGGAGGCTGTGGTAATTGTAGTTGTTTGGTGGTAGTGGTGGAGGCTATGGTAATGGTAGTGGTGGAGGCTGTGGTAATGGTAGTAGTGGAGGCTGTGGTAATGGTAGTTGTTTGGTGGTAGTGGTGGAGGCATTGGTAATTGTAGGTAATTGATGGTTGTGGTGGAGCTGTGGTAATTGTAGTTGTTTGGTGGTAGTGGTGGAGGCTGTGGTAATAGTAGTGGTGGAGGCTGTGGTAATGGTAGTGGTGGAGGCTGTGGTAATGGTAGTGGTGGAGGCTGTGGTAATGGTAGTGGTGGAGGCTGTGGTAATTGTAGTTGTTTGGTGGTAGTGGTGGAGGCTGTGGTAATGGTAGATGTTTCGTGGTAGTTGTGGAGGCTCTGGTAATGGTAGTTGTTTGGTGATAGTGGTGGAGGCTGTGGTAATGGTAGTGGTGGAGGCTGTGGTAATGGTAGTTGTTTAGTGGTAGCGGTGGAGGCTGTGGTAGTGGTAGTTGTTTGGTGGTAGTGGTGGAGGCTGTGGTAATGGTAGCTGTTTGGTGGAAGTGGTGGAGGCTGTGGTAATGGTAGTTGTTTGGTGGTAGTGGTGGAGGCTGTGGTAATGGTAGTTGTTTCGTGGTAGTTGTGGAGGCTCTGGTAACGGTAGTTGTTTGGTGGTAGTGGTGGAGGCTGTGGTAATGGTAGTGGTGGAGGCTGTGGTAATGGTAGTTGTTTATTGGTAGCGGTGGAGGCTGTGGTAGTGGTAGTTGTTTGGTGGTAGTGGTGGAGGCTGTGGTAATGGTAGCTGTTTGGTGGAAGTGGTGGAGGCTGTGGTAATGGTAGTTGTTTGGTGGTAGTGGTGGAGGCTGTGGTAATGGTAGTTGTTTGGTGGCAGTGGTGGAGGCTGTGGTAATTGTAGTTGTTTGGTGGTAGTGGTGGAGGCTGTGGTAATGGTAGTGGTGGAGGCTGTGGTAATGGTAGTAGTGGAGGCTGTGGTAATGGTAGTTGTTTGGTGGTAGTGGTGGAGGGTTTGGTAATTGTAGTTAATTGATGGTTGTGGTGGAGGCTGTGGTAATTGTAGTTGTTTGGTGGTAGTGGTGGAGGCTGTGGTAATGGTAGTGGTGGAGGCTGTGGTAATGGTAGTGGTGGAGGCTGTGGTAATGGTAGTGGTGGAGGCTGTGGTAATTGTAGTTGTTTGGTGGTAGTGGTGGAGGCTGTGGTAATGGTAGTTTTTTCGTGGTAGTTGTGGAGGCTCTGGTAATGGTAGTTGTTTGGTGGTAGTGGTGGAGGCTGTGGTAATGGTAGTGGTGGAGGCTGTGGTAATGGTAGTTGTTTAGTGGTAGCGGTGGAGGCTGTGGTAGTGGTAGTTGTTTGGTGGTAGTGGTGGAGGCTGTGGTAATGGTAGCTGTTTGGTGGAAGTGGTGGAGGCTGTGGTAATGGTAGTTGTTTGGTGGTAGTGGTGGAGGCTGTGGTAATGGTAGTGGTGGAGGCTGTTTTAATGGTAGTTGTTTTGTGGCAGTGGTGGAGGCTGTGGTAATGGTAGTGGTGGAGGCTGTGGTAATGGTAGTTACACAAATAACCCGCATATAAAAGAGAGAAGCTTACGACGACGTTTCGGTCCGACTTGGACCATTTACAAAGTCTCACTAACCAGAAGTGGGGCAGGACGGCTATGTATAGGCAGGAAGAGGTGGTGGTAGTAGTAGTAGTAGTAGTAGTAGTAGTAGTAGTAGTAGTAGTAGTAGTAGTGGTAGTATTAGTAGTACAAGAATGGTATATAATACCGACAAGATGAAATTAAGACACATGCGCAACACCCGGGCATCCCTGTCGTAGACGTTTCGCCTTCCAGCCAGTCACTGGATGGCGAAACATCCAAAACAAAGACAACCAGACGCCGCACATGTCTTAATTTCATCAGTAGTTGTAGTAGTAGTAGTAGTAGTAGTAGTAGAAGAGGTAGTAGTAGTGGTAGTGGTGGAAGTGGGGAATAAGGAGGACGAGCCAGTCAAATACAAAGGGAGGAGAGCACTGCAAGAGAGCTAGGTGCCCACAGAGGGAGAGCGAGCGCACAGAGGTGCGTGAAAGGGGAAGTGATGAAATAAATGAAGAAGGAACAGAAACACGAGACAGAAGAGAGAAAGACAACCCAGAGGAGAAAAGGAAAGAGGAAAGGGGAAGATGGAGAAGAAGAAAAGGAAAAAGAAAAAATGAGGAGTCAGGTTAAGTCACGGGTGTTCTGAAGTTTGGAGCATTTTACAATGTAGTGGGAGAGGAAGGCATCTACAGAGACCACGCCGGGGCTAAGGTTCATACAAGGAAAGTTGTATATTAGAGAGGATTCAACTAAACGGCGACTGTTCGAGTTGGAAATAGGGAAGACAGTTTTAGCAGAAGACCAGTCAAAGGATGGCTATGATCTCTGACGTGACAGAAAAGAGCATTGTTAGTGTCGGCAATCCTAACACTATTTTTGTGCTCCCTATGTCTGTCAGAAAGAGATCGACCAGTTTCTCCGAAGTATTGAAGAGGAAAGGAGGAGCAAGAAATAGAGTAGACACCAGGAACATCTGTAGAGGGAGGAGAGGTATGAACGAGATTAGTGCGAAGAGTGTTAGTCTGGCGGAAGGTAAGCTTGATGTCTAAGGGACGGAGAGAATTGTTGAGATTAGAAAGACCGGAAATGTAGGGAAGGCAGAAGATAGAAGAGTTCCCAGGAGTAGAGAGTTTGGGAGAGAAGAAATTGCGTTTAGCACGTGAGAGGGCAGAGTCCATGAAATGGGAAGGGTAGCCAAGACTGGAAAACGAATTATGAAGAGAGGAAATTTCTGCTGGAAGGAACTGAGGATCACAGATGCGGAGGGCACGGAGAAAGAGGGAGATAAGAACACTTTTCTTAACAGGGGAAGCATGACAGGAAAAGTAGTGAATGTACATGCCACTGTGCATAGGTTTTCGGTAAACGGAAAAGGAAAAACCTGTATCTGAGCGGTGGACATGGACATTGTTACAAAAAACGCGATTCTAAAAGCTTAGAGATCTCCAGTGAATACTAGAAAGGACTGCCCTTCTAGCATCCAGCCTGTTACTGGGTTTTCGTAACAATTAGTCAGTATCCTTGTCCAATTATCCATTAGAATTTAGTATGAATTATTAGTGCTTCAGGATTACAACAGGTAGGTTACTAACTAGAGAAAATAAAATTTAATAAATTTATTGAGCATCGTCTAGAGGTATATTATCAAAGTAAATTAAATTAATAATAATCAAAATAATAATAATCACTTCCCTCGTTTACAGTATTATTGTGCTGAAAGCACATATCTCATTTATAATTCTTAAGTACCGTCTGGTACATTAACATTTAATAAGATATTACAAATATGTACAAGTAAGTTTGTGTGTAAGTGTGTAAGTGCTCTAAGTAGTTCACTATGTCTCACGACTCGACTAGACTTAAACAAGTGGCTGACAAAGTCCTCAAATAAACTAACTTCTTGACCAACTGGCAATCAGAACAGTCTGCTTGAACAATAAAAAGAATGCTAAGCCCAATAGCAATATAACGAGCAACTGCGACACAGAATCAGGAACAAGGAGATAATGTAACGACACTAAGTAGGGACCATCAGCAGATCCTCCACAAAAGTCACAAAGCTCCCAAAATACTGAATCTAAGTTCAGCATAAGAAAATCCCCGACTGTGACAATACACAGATACCAGAACAAGTTAGGTCAGAAGCTACAGCTCAGGACCTGAGTTGCTCAGAGTGTCTAAGCGACACACAACCTCAGTACAACGTCGAAAATCACTAAGTCTATACAATGTTCTGTGAACAGAGTCCAGAACTAACAATAATGAGACAAGAGACGATCTTCCAACAAGGGCCTATAAGGGAGATTTAGGCACTTTGTCTGGAATACGTCCAACCACCCAGCAAGTCTAGACCAGAATGAATACTTCAGGCGAGGTGTGGACACACCCCCTCGATCACGTGATAGCTCCGTGGACAGCTGTAGCACAAACAGAAGCCGGCAGGGAAACGAGCAAATAGTGATAATTACAGTAGTTAGACAATCAAGACGAACTGAGCACATATGTTACATCCTACCTAACCAAAGGAAGCTAAGTCAAATAACAATATAAAGCAATACATTTACGATTTAGCTATTATCGCAATTATAAGCAATATAAAATTATATGAAAAGGCAATAATTATATATATACATAATAATCATTGCAACCCATTCAGGGGTTGCAACAGACATCAAGGAAAGGAAGCAAGTAATTAGATTCCCATTCAGCTTTAAACTTAATTGAAGGGGCAAGATTTTAAAGAGTTTCAAGAAAAGGTTGGAAGAGACTGGAGTCATGAGGCCACAGAGCAAAGATGTCATCCACATAGCGGAGCCAGAGTGAAGGTTGCACATCGAGGGTAGGAAGAAGAACAGTCTCGAAGTATTCCATGTAAACATTAGCAAGAACCGGAGAGTGAGTAGTTGTTTGGTGATAGTGGTGGAGGCTGTGGTAATGGTAGTGGTGGAGGCTGTGGTAATGGTAGTTGTTTGGTGGTAGTGATTGAGGCTGTGGTAATGGTAGTGGTCGAGGCTCTGGTAATGGTAGTTGTTTGGTGGTAGTGGTGGAGGCTGTGGTAATGGTAGTGGTAGAGGCTGTGGTAATAGTAGTTGTTTGGTGGTAGTGGTGGAAGCTGTGGTAATGGTAGATATTTGATGGTAGTGGTGGAGGCTGTGGTGATGGTAGTTGTTTGGTGGTAGTGGTTGAGGCTGTGGTAACGGTAGTTATTTGAAGGTAGTGGTGGAGGCTGTGGTAATGGTAGTTGTTTGGTGGTAGTGGTGGAGGCTGTGCTAATGGTAATTGTTTGGTGGTAGTGGTGGAGGCTGTGGTAACGGTAGTCATTTGATGGTAATGGTGGAGGCTGTGGTAATGGTAGTTGTTTGGTGGTAGTGGTGGAGGCTGTGGTAATGGTAGTTGTTTGGTGGTAGTGGTGGAGGCTGTGGTAATGGTAGTTCTTTTGTGGTAGTTGTAGAGGCTGTGGTAATTGTAGTTGTTTGGTGGTAGTGGTGGAGGCTGTGGCAATTATAGTTGTTTGGTGGTAGTGGTGGAGGCTGTGGCAATGGTAGTTGTTTGGTGGTAGTGGGGAGGCTGTGGTAATAGTAGTTGTTTGGTGGTGGTGGAGGAGGCTGTGGTAATCGTAGTTGTGTATTGGTAGTGGTGGAGGCTGTGGTAATTGTAGTTGTTTGGTGGTAGTGGTGGAGGCTGTGGTAATGGTAGTTGTTTGGTGGTAGTGGTGGAGGCTGTGGTAATGGTAGTTGTTTGGTGGTAGTGGTGGGGGCTGTGGTAATTGTAGTTGTTTGGTGGTAGTGGTGGAGGCTGTGGTAATGGTAGTTGTTTGGTGGTAGTGGTGGAGGCTGTGGTAATTGTAGTTGTTTGGTGGTAGTGGTGGAGGCTGTGGTAATTATAGTTGTTTGGTGGTAGTGGTGGAGGCTGTGGTAATGGTAGTTGTTTGATGGTAGTGGTGGAGGCTGTGGTAATGGGAGTTGTTTGGTGGTAGTGGTGGAGGCTGTGGTAATGGTAGTTGTTTGGTGGTAGTGGTGGAGGCTGTGGTAATGGTAGTTGTTTGGTGGTAGTTGTGGAGGCTGTGGTAATGGTAGTTGTTTGGTGGTAGTGGTGGAGGCTGTGGTAATGGTAGTTGTTTGGTGGTAGTGGTGGAGGCTGTGGTAATGGTAGTTTTTGGTGGTAGTGGTGGAGGTTGTGGTAATGGTAGTTATTTGATGGTAGTTGTGGAGGCTGTGGTAATGGGAGTTGTTTGGTAGTAGTAAGGCTGTGGTAATGGTAGTTGTTTGGTGGTAGTGGTGGAGGTTGTGGTAACTGTAGTTATTTGATGATAGTGGTGGAGGCTGTGGTAATGGTAGTTGTTTGGTGGTAGTGGTGGAGGCTATGGTAGTGATATTTGTTTAGAGGTAGTGGTGAAGGGGTTCGTACTGGTAGATGTATGGTGGTAGTGGCGGATGTGGTGGTACTGGTAGATGTATGGTGGTAGTGGTAGAGGGGGTGGAACTGGAAGATGTTTAGTTGTAGTGGTGGACGGGGTTGGAGAGGGAGGGGGGAGGGGAGTGTTGCAACCCCTGAATGGGTTACAATGATTATTATGTATATATATAATGTATATTATCTTTTCATATAATTTTATATTGCTTATATTTGCGATAATAGCTAAATCGTAAATGTATGACTTTATATTATTATTTGACTGTTATATTGTTATTTGACTTATGTGAGGTAGGATGTTACATATTATGTGCTCAGTTCAAGTCTTGATTGTCAAACTGCTGTAATTATCGCTTGTCGCTCCTTATACTGCCGGCTTCTGAGCTGTGCTGTCCACGGCGCTATCACGTGATCGAGGGGGGGTGTCCTCACCTCTCGTGAAGTATTCAGTCTGCTCTAGACTCGCTTGGTGGTTGGACAGATTGTCTGTCTCATTATTCTTGTTAGTTCTGTAGAACTCTGTTCACAGAACATTGTATAGACTTAGTGATTTTCGACGTTGTACTGAGGTTGTGTCGCTTAGACACTCTGAACATCTCAGGTCCTTAGCTACAGCTTCTGACCTAATTTTGTACTGGTTTCTGTGTATTGTCACAGTCGGGTTTTTCCTATGCTGAACTTAGATTCAGTAGTATGGGAGTTTTGTAACTTTTTTGGAGGATCTGCTGATGGTCCCTACTTAGTGTCGTTATATTATCTCCCAGTTCCTGATTCTGTGTCGCAGTCGCATATTGCATTGCTATTGGGCTTAGCATTCTTTGTTGTTCAAGCAGACTGTTCTGGTTGCCAGTCGGTCAAGAAGTTAGTTTATGTGAGGACTTTGTCAGTCACTTGTTTAAGTCTAGTCGAGTCGTGAGACATAGTGAACTACTTAGAGCACTTACACGCCCATACAAACTTACTTGTACATATTTGTAATATCTTATTAAATGTTAATGTACCAGACGGTACTTAAGAATTATAAATGTGATATGTGCTTTCGGCACAATAATATTGAACTCGAGAGATTGATTTTATTTTGATTGCTGTGATTAATTTAATTTGATAATATACCTCTAGACTTAATAAATTTATTAAATTTTAATTTCTCAGTTAGTAGCCTACCAGTTGTAATCCTGAAGCACTATTGAATAATACTCAATTTTAATGGATAATTGGACAAGCATACTGACTACTTGTTACGAAAACCCAGTAACAGGCTGGATGCTAGAAGGGCAGTCCTTTCTAGTATTCACTGGAGATCTCTAAGCTTTTAGAATCGCATTTTTTGTAACAGGGTGGTACTGGTAGATGTTTTGTGGTAATGCTGGAGGGGGAAGTACTGGTGGAGGGGTGGTACTGGTAGTTGTTTTATGGTAGTGGTGGAGAGGGTGGTAGTGATGGAGGGGTTGTTAGTGGTGGAGGGGGTAGTAGTGGTAGAGAGGGTGGTATTGGTAGTTGTTTGGTTGTAGTGGTGGACGGCGTGGTACTGGCAGTTGTTTGGTGGTAGTGGTGTAGTTGGTGGTAGTTGTGGAGGGGCTGGTAGTGGTGGAGGCTGTAGTAATGGTAGTTGTTTAGTGGTAGTGGTGGAGGCTGTGGTAATGTAGTTGTTGGTGGTAGTGGTGGAGGCTGTGGTAATGGTGTTTTTGGTTGTAGTGGTGGAGGCTGTGGTAATGGGATGTTTTTGGTGGTAGTTGTGGAGGCTTTGGTAATTGTAGTTGTTTGGTGATATTGGTGAAGGCTGTGGTAATTATAGTTGTTTGGTGGTAGTGGTGGAGGCTGTGGTAATGGTAGTTGTTTGGTGGTAGTGGTGGAGGCTGTGGTAGTGGTAGTTGTTTGGTGGAAGTGGTGGAGGCTGTGGTAATAGTAGTTGTTTGGTGGCAGTGGTGGAGGCTGTGGTAATGGTAGTTGTTTGGTGGTAGTGGTGGAGGCTGTGGTAATGGTAGTTGTTTGGTGGCAGTGGTGGAGGCTGTGGTAATGGTAGTTGTTTGGTGGTAGTGGTGGAGGTTGCGGTAATGGTACAAAACAAATTCTGGCCACAAAATAGAGCGAAACACCAACGTTAAAGACCTGGGAGTGATCATGTCGGAGGATCTCACCTTCAAGGACCATAACATTGTATCAATCGCATCTGCTAGAAAAATGACAGGATGGATAATGAGAACCTTCAAAACTAGGGAGGCCAAGCCCATGATGACACTCTTCAGGTCACTTGTTCTATCTCGGCTGGAATATTGCTGCACACTAACAGCACCTTTCAAGGCAGGTGAAATTGCCGACCTAGAAAATGTACAGAGAACTTTCACGGCGCGCATAACGGAGATAAAACACCTCAATTATTGGGAGCGCTTGAGGTTCCTAAACCTGTATTCCCTGAAATGCAGGAGGGAGAGATACATGATTATATACACCTGGAAAATCCTAGAGGGACTAGTACCGAACTTGCACACGAAAATCACTCACTACGAAAGCAAAAGACTTGGCAGACGATGCAACATCCCCCCAATGAAAAGCAGGGGTGTCACTAGCACGTTAAGAGACCATACAATAAGTGTCAGGGGCCCGAGACTGTTCAACTGCCTCCCAGCACACATAAGGGGGATTACCAACAGACCCCTGGCAGTCTTCAAGCTGGCACTGGACAAGCACCTAAAGTCAGTTCCGGATCAGCCGGGCTGTGGCTCGTACGTTGGCTTGCGTGAAGCCAGCAGCAACAGCCTGGTTGATCAGGCTCTGATCCACCAGGAGGCCTGGTCACAGACCGGGCCGCGGGGGCGTTGACCCCCGGAACTCTCTCCAGGTAAACTCCAGGTGGTGGAGGCTGTGGTAATGGTAGTGTTGGAGGCTGAGGTAATGGTAGTTGTTTGGTGGTAGTGGTGGAGGCTGTGGTAATGGTAGTTATTTTATGGTAGTTCAGGAGGCTGTAGTAATGGTAGTTGTTTGGTGGTAGTGGTGGAGGCTGTGGTAATTATAATTGGTGGTAGTGGTGGAGCCTGTGGTAATTATAGTTGTTTGGTGGTAGATGTGGAGGATGTAGTAATGGTAGTTGTTTGGTGGTAGTGGTGGAGGCTGTAGTAATGGTAGTTGTTTGGTGGTAGTGATGGAGGCTTTGGTAATTGTAGTTGTTTGGTGGTAGTGGTGGAGGCTGTGGTAATGGTAGTTGTTTGGTGGTAGTGGTGGAGGCTGTAGTAATGGTAGTTGTTTGGTGGTAGTGGTGGAGGCTGTGGTAATTGTAGTTGTTTGGTTGTAGTGGTGGAGGCTGTGGTAATTGTAGTTGTTTGGTTGTAGTGGTGGAGACTGTGGCAATTATAATTGGTGGCAGTGGTGGAGGCTGTGGTAATGGTAGTTGTTTGGTGGTAGTGGTGGAGGCTGTGGTAATTGTAGTTGTTTGGTTGTAGTGGTGGAGGCTGTGGTAATTATAATTGGTGGCAGTGGTGGAGGCTGTGGTAATGGTAGTTGTTTGGTGGTAGTGGTGGAGGCTGTGGTAATGGTAGTTGTTTGGTGGTAGTGGTGGAGGATGTGGTAATGGTAGTTGTTTGAAGGTAGTGGTGGAGACTGTGGTAATGGTAGTTTTTTGGTGGTAGTGGTGGAGGCTGTGATAATGGTAGCTGTTTGGTGGTAGTGGTGGAGGCTGTGGTAATGGTAGTTGTTTGGTGGTTGTGGTGGAGGTTGTGGTAATGGTAGTTATTTGATGGTAGTGGTTGAGGCTGTGGTAATGGTAGTTGTTTGGTTGTAGTGGTGGAGGTTGTGGTAATGGTAGTTGTTTGGTGGTAGTTGTGGAGGCTGTGGTAATGGTAGTTGTTTGGTGGTAGTGGTGGAGGCTGTGGTAATGGTAGTTGTTTTGTGGTAGTGGTGGAGGCTGTGGTAATAGTAGTTATTTGATGGTAGTGTTGGAGGCTGTGGTAATTGTAGTTGTTCGGTGGTAGTGGTGGAGGCTGTGGTAATGGCAGTGGTGGATGTTGTGGTAATTGCAGTTGATTGGTGGTAGTGGTGGAGGCTGTGGTAATGGTGCAATGTTAATGTACCAGACTGTACTTAAGAATTATAAATGTGACATGTGCTTTCAGCACAATACTATTGTACACGAGAGAAGTGAATATTTTGATTACTGTGATTAATTTAATTTGATAATATACCTCTAGACTTAATATATTTATTAAATTTTAATTTCTCTAGTTAGTAGCCTACCAGATGTAATCCTGAAGCACTATTGAATCATACTGAATTCTAATGGATAATTGGACAAGGATACTGACTACTTGTTACGAAAACCCAGTAACAGGCTGGATGCTAGAAGGGCAGTCCTTTCTAGTATTCACTGGAGATCTCTAAGCTTTTAGAATCGCGTTTTTTGTAACAAATGGGGGCCTGTCCGCGACGCTCTTGATCCAAGGTGTTGGAGAAATTGTCCAGTTTGACATACTAGTAACTCTATGCTCAAACACTTTGAGTACTTTCCTAATCTGAAGACTTTGAATTTTGTCTTGTACAACATACTTGGTGGATGTATGTACCTGACTGAGTCTCTTGATCCAAGGAGATGGAAATACTGTTTATGAGTTCTAGCTCTAAGACAACCAACACTAAAATTCCTATTAGGATTATAGTTTCCCATAATCACTCTCTCGTAGTACATTTATTTTCGTGAATTATAAGAACATAAGAACATAAGAACGAAGGAACACTGCAGAAGGCCTACTGGCCCATGCGAGGCAGGTCCAAGTCTCCTACCGGCTTAAGCCAATGCACCCAACCTAGTCAGGTCAGGTCACATTGACTTAAGGGAGGAACACGACAACCGACCTGGTAGCACAAGCTATCAGGTCCAACTCACACCCACCCACATCCACTCATGTATTTATCCAACCAATTTTTAAAGCTACACAACGTTCTGGCCTCTATAACTGTACTCGGGAGTTTGTTCCACTCATCCACAACTCTATTACCAAACCAGTACTTTCCTATATCCTTCCTGAATCTGAATTTTTCCAACTTAAAACCATTGCTGCGAGTCCTGTCTAGGCTAGATATTTTCAGCACACTATTTACATCCCCTTTATTTATTCCTGTCTTCCATTTATACACCTCAATCATATCCCCCCTAATTCTACGTCTTTCTAGAGAGTGCAGTTTCAGGGCCCTTAGTCTATCCTCATAGGGAAGGTTTCTGATACATGGGATCAACTTTGTCATCCTCCTTTGTACATTTTCCAGAGAATTTATATCCATCCTGTAATACGGTGACCAAAACTGTGCAGCATAATCTAAATGAGGCCTAACCAAGGATGTATAGAGTTGAAGAACAACCTGAGGACTCCTATTATTTATGCTTCTTGATATGAAGCCAAGGATTCTATTAGCTTTATTGCGAACACTTATGCACTGTTGTCTTGGTTTCAGATTACTGCTAACCAGAACTCCTAAATCTTTTTCGCAATCCGTAATATTAAGATCTACATTATTTACTTTATATGTGGCATGGTTATTGTCCTGTCCAACATTTAGAACTTTGCATTTGTCTGCATCTGCCACTTCTCCGACCACTGCATCAGTCTATTCAAATCTTCCTGGAGTGCTCGAATGTCCTCGTCAGAATGAATTCGACGGCCTATTTTGGTGTCATTGGCAAACTTGCCGATGTCGCTCTTTATGCCCTCATCTATGTCGTTTATGTAGATTGTGAACAGCAGGGGGCCCAACACTGACCCCAGTGGAACACCGCTCGTAACGCTTCCCCACTCTGATTTCTCCCCATTTATGCAAACTCTCTGCTGCCTATTTGTCAACCATGCCTCTATCCAGGAAAAAAATTCTCCTCCTATTCCATGTGCTTTAATTTTCCTCAATAGTCTCTGATGTGGGACCCTGTCAAAAGCCTTACTGAAGTCCATATACACAATATCATATTCATTACCATGATCTACCTCCTCAAATACCTTAGTGAAAAAAGTTAATAAATTCGTAAGGCAGGAACGCCCCTTTGTAAAACCATGCTGAGATTCGTTGATTAATTTATGCTTTTCAAGGTGGCTACGAACTGCCTCGGCAATTATTGATTCCATAAATTTTCCCACTATGGAGGTTAGGCTTATTGGTCTATAGTTCGAAGCTAAGGACCTGTCACCTATTTTGAAAATAGGTATCACATTTGCCATTTTCCACTTATCTGGCACCATGCCAGATTGTAGTGATATGTTGAAAAGATTAGCCACAGTGAAACAGTTAATTGATACTCTGACTTTGTCTGAGTTAAGTACATTAAAACTTCAGACGTGTTGGCGAGTAGCCAAATATCTCGGTGTGATGTATAACCGGAATTACACCGCAGAATCTGTCAGAGCGTTAATTAAAGATATTTTGTTTCCTGCTCATACAGAGATGTCTGATTATGATTCAGATACAGAAAGCCTAGTGTCACAATTAGGAAATATGACTCTATTTGATGACGTAGAAGAAAGAGCAACTAAGGCAGAAGTGAGCCTAGTGTCTGAGCCTAGTGTAGCTCAGTTCTCGCTCATGCCTTCCCTCCTAACTGTTAGTATGACACAGCCTCATACTAGTACTGTGTATGCTACACCTGTATCTACTTATCCTAGACCAGATCTAGACTCTCTAGCTAGCTAGGGACGGCTGGACGATGTTTCCGACCTAAGGACAGTCCAGAAAGACATGTTAATTTCCCTACTCCTCCATTACCCACTGGTCCTATCTCTCAGGAACAGTTTGAGAGGTTTGAACGCCTCATTATGTTGCAGACTGCACAAATAGAGGCACGAAGGAAATTGAATGAAGAAGATTTCCAGAGTGAAAATGTTCGTCTGGGAAGACAACAGACTGATAGATCACTGGACACATTTAATGTACAGAAAGCTGCATCCATGGTTCCTAAGTTTTTTGAAAGTGACTTAGACACCTATTTTGATGTGTTTGGGAACCAGGCACGTGCTATGAACTGTCCACGTAAGCACTGGGCCACCTTGTTGCACACAGCTTTGACAGGAGAGCTCAAACTTGTACTGCTGCTTTACCATTTGCCAAGTACATTAGTTATGATGCTGTCAAACAAACTATTCTAGAGACATATAACTTGTTGCCTGTAAGTTATCAAAGTGCATTTCGTACGTTACTACGACAAGATCAAACTTGTGTAGAGTTTGCTCTTGAGAAAAAAAGTTGCATTTGAGAGATGGTCTAGAGCTGCTAAAAGTAACAACTACGACAGTCTAGTTCAGTTGTTACTACATGAAGAGTTTAACAACTGTATGTCTGCTGACATACAAGAATATCTGATCGATCATACTACCTCGGATATTCTGGAAACTGCAGCATTAGCAGACAATTACGAGATTTCTCACAAAATTGTACGTACTAAAACACAAAGAAACAAGGTAACTAAAGATTGTCCTAGAAGTTGGCAACCTAAATCAGCTGCTCAGTGCCGGCCTGATGTACCTGCTACTGTAACTTCTCGTACCTTTACCACGAAAAACTCACAATCCTGAATCTGTCTCTGTGGCTAGACAGAAAACTGATATCGAGAAGAAGAAAGTTAAATGTACTTATTGCAGCAGAAAAGAACATGCTAGAGAGTATTGCTATAAGTTGGAAAGAGATACGAGAAACAGTCGTGCGGCTGGCGCCCCCACTCAAGTCGTATCCTCTTCCGAGCAACAAAGGCACCAAAATCCTAGTAATACCTCTGATCCTACTGTTTTAGATAATATTACTCAGAACAGATGACTAGCGCCAGAAAGTGTATCTGATGAAAAGATTCGTTCAGCGATGAGTCCTTACTTTTCGAGAGGTAAAGTAGGATTTGACAAATCACATCTAACTGAGATAATTTCTTTCAGAGACACTGTTACAAAAAACGCGATTCTAAAAGCTTAGAGATCTCCAGGGAATACTAGAAAGGACTGCCCTTCTAGCATCCAGCCTGTTAATGGGTTTTTATAACAATTAGTCAGTATCCTTGTCCAATTATCCATTAGAATTCAGTATGAATTATTAGTGCTTCAGGATTACAACAGGTAGGTTACTAACTAGAGAAAATAAAATTTAATAAATTTATTGACTATCGTCTAGAGGTATATTATCAAAGTAAATTAAATTAATAATATTCAAAATAATAATAATCACTTCTCTCAAGTACAGTATTATTGTGCTGAAAGCACATATCACATTTATAATTCTTAAGTACCGTCTGGTACATTAACATTTAATAAGATATTACAAATATGTACAAGCGTGTATGTGTGTAAGTGCTCTAAGTAGTTCGCTATGTCTCAAGACTCGACTAGACTTAAACAAGTGACTGACAAAGTCCTCAAATAAACTAACTTCTTGACCAACTGGCAACCAGAACAGTCTGCTTGAACAACAAAAAGAATGCTAAGCCCAATAGCAATATAACAAGCAACTGCGACACAGAATCAGGAACAAGGAGATAATATAACGACACTAAGTAGGGACCATCAGCAGATCCTCCACAAAAGTCACAAAACTCCCATACTACTGAATCTAAGTTCAGCATAAGAAAATCCCCGACTGTGATAATACACAGATACCAGTACAAGTTAGGTCAGAAGCTACAGCTCAGGACCTGAGTTGCTCAGAGTGTCTATGCGACACACAACCTCAGTACAACGTCGAAAATCACCAAGTCTATGCAATGTTCTGTAAACAGAGTTCTACAGAACTAACAAGAATAATGAGACAGACAATCTGTCCAACCACGAAGAGAGTCTAGACCAGACTGAATACTTCAGGCGAGGTGAGGACACCCCCCCTCGATCACGTGGTAGCTCCGTGGAGAGCTGCAACTCAGAAACAGAAACCGGCAGTCTAACGAGCCACAAGCGATAATTACATTAGTTAGACAATCAAGACTTGAACTGAGCACATATGTTACATCCTACCTAACAAAAGGAAGCTAAGTCAAATAACAATATAAAGCAATATATTTACGATTTAGCTATTATCGCAAATACAAGCAATATAAAATTATATGAAAAGGTAATAATTATATATATATATATATATAATATATACATATTAATCATTGCAACCCATTCAGGGGTTGCAACAGACACTGGCAGTTATCTCATGTTATTAAGAGAAGATGTACTGACCATAACTGACGATACCTATACCAAGATAGATGTATTGTTAGAAGCCTATGGAGGGGCTGTTATAAAAGTGCCTCTGCACAAAGTTTATATTGAAACAAGCTATTATACTGGTTATATTTCAGTGGGTATATCCAGTGGTGTATTTCCCATCAGGTCAGTGGACTTGTTGATAGGGAACGATATCCTTCATGCTGGTATATGTAAGGAACCACTTGTGATCGATAATAACACTGATGATAATTATGCCATTGAAGCTTGTAGAGAGAAACCTATTTTATTTCCTTTCAGCGCAATTACTAGAGCTATGTCAAAGATTCAACAACCATCCTTGTCTCCTGTTGAGTTAGTGGATGACAATGATTTGGGCTTGAATATGTTGTTTAGTGACGCTCTGCGCCCCGGATCATTAACACCAACTCCCCCGTGTCATCAACCTAGTCAGGACACGCCTGACGTTAAATTTCTAACTCATGATGATTAGATTCGCTGCCTGGATGAGGTAGAGTGCGGTCGTGCTTTGCACCCCTCTACTGTTTTCCCAGACGAGCTACTCAGTCAACAACATGGCGCCAGGTGTGTACAGGAGAATGAATACTGTGGGCATTGAACTCATTAGTGGGGCTTTAACGCCTTCATCAGTCGATGTGTTATTGCCCAAAATTATAAGAGAGATATACGGCATCAGAGACGAGGATTTGTATGGAGTGGCACTGAACGGTGTTTATAGAATATTTTGTGAAAGTGCAACGCCAAATATACAAGGCGTTGTGGATCGTTTTCCAAATGTCAACATTACGTAACACCGGCAGGAGGGTCGTTGACGGATCGTCACGACATTATTTTGGTCAAGCCCCAACGTGCCTTTTGAGGTGATGAGGGAGATATTCAAAGGTTTTCGGGCGTTTTTGGAAAAAGTACATCTGACCCCAAACCCGGCAAATGGGGGGAAAAGGGGCTTACACGGTTTTTCCCGAGGGTTCTTTCAATCTCAAGATGAGCTAAGCACCATACCCAATTATATATCGGGAGTTTTAGAACCCAGGTAATGGTACATAAAGCGGGGGAAGGGGTACTGCCACTGTGTGGGGAATATGACCAATGGCGGCAGACTGGGCGGCGGACTACGCCCTGGGGGGGCAAAGGGCGGAGCACCTGCCATGAGAAACCATCCTGGGAAGAACGGAGGCAAGGAGGAGGGTGTGGTCGCTTGTGGAGTGAAGAGGTGATGGCTCCTCCTGTGGAATCAGAAGAAGTGGTGATCCATGAATCACCTGGCCCATCAACAGTACAGCTGTCAAGTGAAGAGGTGCAGGTGGGCGCAGAAGTGAAAGCTATTGAGGAGGAGTTGAAGACGGTGATACAGGCTATGTTCCAGTCTACGGAGGTGGAGAGTCACAGTGAGCAGGAACCTGGGATCAAGGCAGAGGGTGTGTGCAGGAGGGGGGAGGATCAGGTGGCACCTGTGATGGACAGTGTGAGT
Source organism: Cherax quadricarinatus (assembly GCF_026875155.1). Lineage (NCBI taxonomy): Eukaryota > Metazoa > Arthropoda > Malacostraca > Decapoda > Parastacidae > Cherax > Cherax quadricarinatus. The sequence continues at coordinate 36,190,746 of NC_069439.1, read as the reverse complement.
GCCATGGAAGGACATGGAGGCGGATTTAGGGTGGTAGAGGTGGAAGTCCATTGTGCTGGCTCCCAGGACTCAGATATGGAAAATGAAGGAGCTACAAGGAAAAGGGCAGCAGCGTCAGATTCGGACGATGTTCTGACGCCGGCGCAAAGGCCAGGGAAAAAGACATGGGGTTATGGTACTCAGAGTGACTGTACGAGAGGGCCACAACAGAAGGGGATGGGTTGGTTGGGAAGGAGGGTTGAGTATGTGGCAAAGGCAAAGCCCAGGGAAATGGTTTGAAAGGGAAGAGTCATGACATGAGGCGGGGAGGGAAACCTTAAGCCGGCCTCAGGTGTGTAACAATAAATATTAATGGTCTGTGTGATGGTGTTAAAAGTGAGTGCTTCAGGATGTTTTTGAATAGGTACAAGATTAACGTAGCTTTTGTGCAGGAGCACAATTTTAAGCTTGGTCGTGAATTAGAGGTGCCTGGGTATCAGGCTTATGTGTTGCCATCTGAGCGTTTAAAAGGAGGAGTGGGTGTGTTGATTAGGGAGGCGAGCCCGTTTGTATTGCACAGGAAAGAGGGGGGGAGGGGGAGGGGGGAGAGTATTATGTGTGGATGGATGGTGGATGGGAGAGAGAGTGGCGTTTGTGTGTGTGTATGCCCCACCAGAAAGTGACGTGAAAGTGAAGATGGATTTTGTGCAGGAGGAGCTCGTGTACTACCTACGCATGTTACCATCGGTGGCGATTGTGGGAGGGATTGGAATTGTGTAGTTAAGAGGACAGACGTGGAACCCAGAGGAGCGGGATATTTTTCCTCAGTCTTGGGAGGCCTGCTTAGAGACCTTCAGTTACGTGATGCTTTCGGGGGAGGTCTGTGGGAGGTGGAACATACGTTTATAAGACTGGGATATGCGGCTCGTTTGGACAGGTTATATTTATCTCAGAGGGTTTTGGTAGAGTCTTTCAAAACTATTGAGATGGTGTCTTCCGATCATAGGGCGGTATTAGTGGAGGTGGGGTGGGATGCTTTGGCTCGTAGGCAGGGAAGTTATTGGAAACTGAACAAAATGGTTTTGAGGGATAGGGAGGGAGTGGAAGGTTTTGCAGTATTTTGGGAACAGCTCTGTGCAGACAGAAGGACTGAGGAGGATGTGGTAGGATGGTGGGATAGTGTGGCTAAGGTAAGAATACGTCAATTTTATGTGAGGGAAGGTAAATGCATTAATCAATTGCGGTATGGTTTGTCAAATTATTTAGAATCTAGATTACGGGATTGTTACGAGGGGGGGGCTGTGGCCGGGGTGTACCCAGTGGAGGATATACACATGTTGAAGGACAGGATAAGGGATTTGCAAGAAGAACGTTTTGCAGCGGTACGTGTACAGGCGGGGTTGGACGAAGTACTCTGGGGCGACAAGCCATCGGCTTGTGTGCTGCGAGGACAGAAGGTAAGACAGCGAACGACTACAATACCAGGATTGCAAGTCATTTCTTTGGTGGGGGGATTTAGAGAGGGTCAGGTATTACGGGAAACCACGGGGATGAGTGCATATGCAGATAGATGGTTTGAGGAATACGGGAAAAGTAGTGGGGTAGATGGAGAGGTTCTTGGGCAGGTATGTGAGTATGTTCCATGCAAACTGGGAAGGAGTGATCGGGAGGCACTGGGTGGGGTCATTGAGGAGGAGGAAATATGGAGAGCCCTTATGGACATGAGGAAGGGAAAGGCACCCGGGATCGATGGTTTACCAAGCGAATTTTATGTACAGCACTGGGATCTGCTTAGGGGTTTCCAAGTAGAGTTAATGAATGCCATGAAGGAAGGAGGTAAGATGGGAGAATCACAGGCAATGGCGGTGGTGGTGTTGGTCCCGAAGGGTAAACAGCAGAGTACCCTTCGGGATTACCGAGCCATTTCGTTGCTTTGTGCTGATTATAAATTGTTCGTGAATATTCTTGGGAATCGGCTTAAATGTGTTGTGGGGAGGGTCGTGTTTGAGTCTCAGTTTGGGTTGCCTGGTAGGTCAATGGGCGAGGGCCACGGGATCATAAAGGGGTTCCCGGAGGACATGGAAAGGGGAAGAGGGGCGTTGGTGGCGTTGGATTGGCAAGGGGCTTATGACAGGGTGGAAAGAAAGGCTTTAAGGGATATTCTCCTACGACAGGGGTTCGGTGAAGAAATAGTGGGGTGTGTGGATACGTTGTACTCAAACGCGAAGGTAAGGGTGCAAATCAATGGGTGTGTGGGGGAGGGAGTCACCATGGAGCGGGGTCTTCGGCAGGGATATCCATTATCACAGCTTTTGTTTGCATGTGTTCAGGATCCCTTTCATAGGATGGTAGAGGATCGTCTAAGGACAGGGGGGGGGGATGGTGAGCAGAAGCCTTGGCCTGGTTTGGTGGGCTATGTTGATGATACAACTATTTTGGTGAGTGAGGAGACACGGTTAGGACTTTTGGAGGAAGTTGTACACAATTTTGGGAGAGCTACTGGGATGAAGGTAAATCTGGAAAAGTCAATGATAATGGGGCTGGGAGAGTGGGCAGGGAGATTAGAATGGGGATGTGATGTTGTGCAGCGGAGAACCAGGAGTCTGAAAATCTGTGGTGCTGTTTATGAGGCTGACCTGAGTGCTGCAAGGATTAGCAATTCGAATAGTATGGTGGAACAGGTGCAGCGACGTTTGGGAATGCTGCGACCTCACCATTTAACCCTTAGGCAACGTGCAGTCGTCATCAATGTATTACTATATAGTAAAGTCTGGTTTGTTTCGGCAGTGATGCCGTTAACAGGAACAGCGATCACGAGTATTTTTAGAATGGTGTTCAAATTTTTGCTGGGCTCAGGGTGCAACTGGTTGCGAAGGGAGGTATTGACATTGCCGGTATGTAGGGGAGGGTTAGGTTTGTTGGACTTGAGAAAGCGCGTGAAATGTGTTTTTATTAAGAGGGAAGTGATGAGTGCAGGTGCATGGAGGGGGGGGGGGCGCAGCTAGATAAGGTACATGCTCACCTGAGGAAATGGTATGGAGGGGCGGAAATGAAGGAATGTGAAACAGTGTTGTGTGCTTTAGTGTTAGCCATGGAACCGGGAAAAGTAAAGGTGGGAACTTTGTGTAAATTGTTAGAGAGACATGTAGTGGCGCCGGTTGAAGGGATCTACCCCATGTATGCATGGGATGTAATATGGCGACGATTTAGTAAATTAAGGATACGACCTAGGCCGCGTGAGGTTATGTATCGTTTCCTGCATGGGATTTTGCCATCAGGAGCGATGCTCCGAGATAGGAGGGTTATCGAGGATTGGAGGTGTAGCAGATGCAGTGGGAAGAGACTGCGTATCATGTCTATTTTTGTGAAGGTTTGGAGTGCATCAGGGTATGGATGAATAAGGTTGTGGTGAGGGTGGGGGTCAAGGGGGTGTCGGTATTGCGAGCGTTGGTCTTGATATGAGTGGTGTGGATGGGGGTTTGTGGGGGGGGGTTTTAAAAACATATGTAATTTCGTGGACTACATATATGTTTTGTGGGGTATGAGGGAAAGGAGGGGGGGGATGTGCTGAGAAGGACTTTGGCGGCGACGTTTTATCGAACCTTGTGTCGCAATAGAGACATTTATGGGAAAAGGTGGGATGAGGTTTTTTCCGAGGGTTATAGGGGGCCTAACAATAGGGAATTTATTGGCGTTATAAGGGTTTTAACTGCCGGGGTGTGAGTAGGTTGGTAAAGGGGGGGGTTCAGGGGTATTTTAACGGGCTCACCTCCTTGGGTGCGCAATGATGGGTGTTTGGGGTTTTGATTGGAGGAAACTCGGGGTGGGCCCAAGATGAGAGGCTGTAAAGATTAGTTTAGCTTATTTTCCCCTTGATGGGGAAGGTGTAAATGGCAGTTTAAAAAATTAAATTATATAATATGTATTTTTTTCCTTTTTGGTAGCGTATTATGTTTCGCTTGTACTGGTCTTGCAATTGAATTTTAAACTTTTCTTGAGAGGATATTCCTTTCACTATGTTCCTTGAGGAACCGAGTTATTTTTGCCATTTTGTTACGTGTTCCTGCATCAGATTTAAAGTAATTACCTATTATGTAAACATGTGTGGATAAGGATTAGTTCTCTAGATTAATATTTTTGTATCTATATTTGTAAGTAATACTAGTTAGGCACGTGCTAGAAGGCAAGTGAAAGTATAGTCTTGTGGAATGTATGTTACGTTATTGGTAAGTTTGTATGTGGCGTGTGAGGTGTTATAAGGAGTTTGGAGTTGTTAAGTTACTAAAATCATGATGAACCTTTTGGATAATATTTATGTTCTAGTCTTGGGTTCTTTAAATTATTTACACAGCCTAGTATTGTACCGCTAATGTGGCATGTGGTATATTATCTTGCATTTTGAGCGTGAACCTCACCATATGCAATGTTTTGAATGTTTGTAATTCATGGTTAACATTAATATTTGATATTATATTGGTGGTGTATATTCTTCTACTTATTACAGTGTATGTGTATAGGAATGTAATGTTTCATATCTGTTTTAGTCTGTAAATTTATGTTTTGTGTCTTGTTCATGCACTACCAACTCTTAGGTAAATACTCATTAAGGTTTTGATGAGGTCAGTGTATGACCATTAATTAGGATAATTAATGTATGTTATTTAGAACTGTGACTGTACATACGGGGGGGGGGGGGGTAGAAGTGTCAGCTGTGTTTTGCACTGCAATAATGATTTTTGTAAAAAGGAGGGTTTGTAGGTTATGTATATGGTTGTGGGTTATGTATATGGTTGTGGGTTATGTATATGGTTGTGGGTTATGTATATGGTTGTGGGTTATGTACATGGTTGTGGGTTATGTATATGGTTGTGGGTTATGTATATGGTTGGGATTATGTTTTATGGTGTGATTATGTTATATGGTTGTGGGTTATGTACATGGTTGTGGGTTATGTATATGGTTGTGGGTTATGTATATGGTTGTGGGTTATGTATATGGTTGTGGGTTATGTACATGGTTGTGGGTTATGTATATGGTTGGGGGGTTATGTATATGGTTGTGGGTTATGTAATGGTTGTGGGTTATGTATATGGTTGTGGGTTATGTATATGGTTGTGGGTTATGTATATGGTTGTGGGTTATGTATATGGTTGTGGGTTATGTATATGGTTGTGGGTTATGTATATGGTTGTAGGTTATGTATATGGTTGTGGGTTATGTATATGGTTGTGGGTTATGTATATGGTTGTGGGTTATGTATATGGTTGTAATATGGCCATGATCTATGGTGTTCTTTAAATGTACCGGGATTGTGTACTAGAGGTTTTGTAATATCTAGTGTGGTTTTAATTTTATACTCTTATACATTATTGTATTTGTTCTATGTTTTAAATAAAAATATACAAAAGTAACTTATGACGTTAAGTCATAGTAAAGAATATCTGGCTTTACTTTTGATGTAGTTAGTACAGAAGTATGTATCAATTCTCTCCTTAATTTGGTTATTGTTTGTGTTTTCATTAGATACTATTTGTTACATGATGTATAATTATTATATCTGTATGTGGTATTATATGGCCATGGAAAGTTTATTACATTTGTTGACGGATAAGGCTGTTTGTTTTTTATGTGCTGTGATGTACTTTTTAAATAAAAAAAAAAAAAACTCATGATTTAATCAAGGATCAGTTTGTTGATCAGTCACTGGAAAGACTGAGAGATATAGCAGTTACTGAGAGTGAAGCAAAGGATCTCGATAATTGTTACTATTATAGTAATGGTGTACTGATGGAGAAAAATACATGTAAGTTGTCAGCTGATAGTGTTTCCACCACAGTCAAGCATCTCGTAGTGTTACCAGTTACATTTCGTGAACAAGCCATTGATTTTGCTCACAATAGTCCCATAGGAGGACATTTGGGTGTCAAGAAGACACTCGGTAAACTGGCAAAACATTTTACTTGGCCTAAAATGAAGGAAATAGTAGCTGATCATGTGCGACGTTGCCACGTGTGTCAAGTGATAGGCAAGCCAGCGCACACACCTCCACCTGCACCTCTCATTCCTATCACCGTGGATGGTGAACCATTCTCACGTCTTATTATTGATTGTGTTGGTCCTTTGCCTAGAACCAAACTAGGAAACCAATACTTATTTACTATTATGGACGCTGCAACACGCTATCCCGAAGCTATTCCTATGAGAAAAATTAATGCTCGTGCTATTGTGAGAGCGCTGATCAAATTTTTCTCCCAGGTTGGATTGCCACGAGAGATACAATCAAATCAGGAATAATATCATTCGTCTCTCAACCCTTGAGTGGAGAGGACGTGTGCTGCTGCTGCTCCCTGGATTTGTCTGGAGGCAGTATTATTTTCACCAACATGGCGCAGGCTCGCCGGCGCAGGGTAAATACTGTCTGCATTGAATTAACCAGTGGAGTTGTAACGGGGCCATCAATGGAGTTTCTTCTGCCTGCAATCATCAGAGATACCTACGGAATAGCCAATGAGGAGATTTGTGGACTTGCACTGAACGGTATGAAGAGGATTTTTGTAAAATTTAGTTCGGCGAATGTGAATGAGGCAGTGGTGAATAAGTTTCAAGAAGTGGCCATACCAGTTAATCATGCTGTGACGGTGAGGCTGCATGATGTGTCCAGCTATTACACATGGGTTAAGATCAGGAATGTGCCGTTCGAGGCGGATGATAAGGAGTAAGGATGTTGAACCGAGGGAGGCAGGGCATTGTTTGAGAATATTGGGAGACTTGTTATCTGGGGAAGGATTGATTGATGCTGGGGGAGGTGAGGTGGTGGAGCACACATTTATTAAGCGTGGGTATGCGGCTAGGCTCGATCAATTGTACGTGCCCAGGACAGTCGTAATACATAGTGTGAGGGTAATGGATGTAGTATTTTCTGATCACAGGGGTGTTTTGGTGGATATAGGTTGGGAGGGGTTGCCAAGAAGGTGTAAGGGGTTTTGGAAGTTGAATGTAAAGTTGTTGCAGGAAGAAGAGTCTCGACAGTCATTTGTTCAATTGTGGGAGGAGTTGGTGGCAGAGGCGCCTGGGAATAGTGATCTGGTTAGTTGGTGGGACTCTGTGGCAAAATCTCGTATTAAGGAATTTTATATTCGTAGTGGGAGGAATATACTAGGTTGAAGCATGGGTACCAATCTTATCTTGAGGGGCAGTTGAGAGCTTGCTACGAGCGTGGGAGTGCTAGTTATCCGGTGGACGATATTGAGGGATTAAAGGAGAGTATCAGGGATTTGCAAAATGAAAGATTTGATGGCGCGCGAGTTTTGGGTGGGCTGGAAGAGGTGTTATGGGGTGACAGGCCTTCGGCATGCGTGTTGAGGCGACAGCGTAAGAGAAGAGTGGCGACGGAGATGATGGGATTAACTGTTCATGTGGGGATGGAAGGGTATAGAGAGGGGCAGGTATTAGTGACGACAGAGGGTATGAGTGGTTATCTAGATGCATGGTTTAGGTCATATGCACAAAACGGAGGTATTCGAGATGGGGCTTTAAAGGAAATGGGAGGTTTCGTGCAATGTGAGATTGATGGTATAGATAGGGTAACATTAGAAGGTCCGATCACGGAAAGTGCGATTTCGCACGCTTTGTCTGGTGCAAGTTTAAGTAAGGCGCCAGGTGTAGATGGGTTGCGTAATGATTTTTACGTTAGGAATTGGGAAGTATTGAGAGGATTTTTTGCTAGGTTATTCAATGTAATGAAGGATGACGGGGAAATGGGTGAGCAGCAAAGGATTGCTGTCGTAGTATTAGTTCCAAAAGGTGGACAGACTACAGTAGAGGATTACCGAGCAATATCGCTTATGTGTGGCGATTATAAGTTATTTGCACTGATATTAGGGAATAGAATAAAAAAGGTGATAGGTAACGTAATTGACAGAGGACAATATGGGGTACCGGGTAGGACAATGTATGAAGGGCATGGAGTTCTTAGAAGTTTTATAGAGCAGAGGGGGGAGTTGGGGGGGTGGAGGTGTTTTGGCATTGGATTGGCGAGCTGCTTACGATAGTGTAGAGAGGGATGCGTTATGGAGGTTCATGCATTGGCAGGGATTCGGGAGGGAAATTATATCTAGGGCGAAAACATTGTATCAGGGAGCATCTATGAGAGTACAGGTTAATGGAAGGCTAGGTGTTAACATTCAGATGGGAAGGGGTTTGCGACAGGGTTGCCCTCTATCGCAAATATTGTTTGTGTGCCTCCAGGATCCCTTTTATAGGGCAGTTAGGTGGAGTATTGCAAGTGGAGGGGTTAGTAATGAACGAGAGGGGTCCGGCCGGTATTGTGGGTTTTTGTGGATGACAAACTGTATTGGTGAGGGATGAGAAGGATTTACACAAGGTAGGAAAGGTGGTAGATGTGTTTGGCGAGGCTACTGGGATGGAAATTAATGTGGCCAAGTCTAAGTATATGGACCTAGGCAATAACGTAAATAGAGGTGGGACTGTAGGGCGCGGGTGGGTGTGGTGGATCAGCTATTGATTTGTGGGATAGTGTACACTAAGAAGATAGGGTCGCACAGAGGTAAATTCGATGGAGCACCGTGGATGGGGTATTGAAAAGATTGGGTGGTTTGAGGACGGCGCAGCTAACTTTTGCATCAGGGGTCATTGTGATGAGTCCTGTTGTACAGTAAGATATGGCACGTGGTGGCAATATACCCACTGAGGCGGCGAGAGGTGCAACGGCTCAACATGGGATTTTCCGATTTATATGGGGATCGGGTTGTGACTGGTAAGTAGAGGGGTGTTGATGCTTCCCGTTACCCAGGAGGGGCTGGGGCTTATACCTTTAAAAAAGCTTTATGATGAGTGGTTTTCTAAAACGCGGGTATTTGAGGGAGGTGGGGGGGGAAGGGAGGGGAGCTAGAAAGACTGCATATGGATATGCAACGATGGTGGGGGGGTTAGGGATTTAATGATTCGTGGGGCTTTGTTGGGGGTTTTTTTAATGACTGTGAGGGATCCGAGTCCCTTTAAAAATTGAGGATTCTTGAGAGGGTGGGGGGGGTGGGGTCTGTGGTGGCGGCAGTTGAGGGGGCCATACCCATGTATGCTTGGGGGAAAAAATTGGGAAATGTTTAGGCAAAATTTCCTATTAAACCAGGTATAAGGGAGGTAATGGTTAGGTTTTTTACATGGAAAACTTGCGTTCTGGTGTTGTGTTAATTTAATAGGAGACTAAGGGGAGGGTGGGGAGTGCAAGGCGTGTGGATGTTCCGAGACTATTTTTCCCTGCAGTGTTATTTTTGTAATTGTTTTAGAAGCTGTGAGGGTTTTGGTTAGGTAGGGTAGTTAGGTTAGTGGGTGGGGAAGGGTTACAGGTGTTAAGGGTGTTAAGTTTAGATATAGGTGGGGTGTTAAGGGTGTGTGTTAAGTTTAGATATAGGTTGGGATGAGTCAGATGGTGGGTGAATGTATGTGGTCTTTATTTTATTATAGTCTTGGGTATGAGGGAGGTGGGTGTGAGGGAGGTGGGTGTGAGGGAGGTGGGTGGTGAGGAGGTGGGGTGTGAGGGAGGTGGGTGTGAGGGAGGTGGGTGTGAGGAGGTGGGTTTTGAGGGGGGGAGGTGGGTGTGGATGAAAAAATTTAAAAGGTGTTTTGCGGCCACCATTTTAGAACTAAGTGTCGCAATAGGGATCTTTATTTGGGGGGAAGGTGGGAGACAGCGTTTACTGAGGGATACCGGAGTTTTAAGTTAAGGATTTACGGGATTTAAGTGTAAAGGGGTAACGCGGGCTAGTTTCTTGAGTGGAGATGTGTGGATGGTTTTTTAAAGTGTGTGACTGGATTTGCACTGATACATTTATGCTTTTCCTGAGTAGTAAGTGTGGTGTGTGTGGTTTTTTTTACACATGTGTTCCCTTTATTTTCGTGAAGATTTTGGATAGTACATGTACGTAATGTATGGAGCATCTACATCATTGTGTGTATACAAGGTGAAGGGAAAGGGTAGAATTTAAAGTTTTGTTGTGTGTGAGAGTGACTGTTCTTTATTGTGAGAGTGCCTTCAAAGATGTTATAGAAAGCACATATACATGGTGTTACTAAGGTATGCCATTTGACTGTTTAGAATATGTTTGTGATACAAAGCCCGGGGTTTACCTTTTGTAGGATACATTCTGTAAGACACAATTTCTGTATTCTGAAGGTTGAATTTGAAAATAGCTGTAATGAGTAACGTGGTACAGTTTTTATTATGCGAGATTGTATTTTGGCACTAAGGCCTAACTATAATGTTTCAGCGGCCTGGTTAAGCAATTATTTTGTAATTGTGTGTGACACTCTATGTGTAGGGGTAGTGTTTATATTTTAAGTACACGCGGTTGGTTTTCCCTTTGCTATTTTAATGTTTAAGTCACTGTTAGAGTATATGTAAGGTAATAAAAACAATGTATACTGTTTTTGGTGTATAACACATATTAGAGACTTTGTTGGAGCAGGTATGCATATGAGTTCAAGTAGCGGTGTATGTTATGTATTAATACTGGGTATAGTGTATATAGTGTATGAAGAAGTTTGGGTGGATTGCACCCGTGTTGAGATATAGAGTTTATTTCCTTTTATGCTAGGCAAAGTTTTCATATTGTTTTAGAGCAAGTAGTATCTGGGACTCTTAAAGTTTGTCAATGTTTTGTTGGTATTTGATTGAGGGGGGGGGGGGTACCTGTTTACTTCCCGAGACATATGTACGACTTTATAATGTACCTTTGGTGGGGGGTGGATGTATAGGTTTTAATGGTAGGTGGTGAGGTTTTTACCTTTAAGAATTGTTTTGTATATAAAACTTGGCATAAGATGTTTAAGTGTGCAGAAGTAGATTCTCTGGATGTGTTGTTGGTACACCTGTGTGAAGTTTCTTTTTCTTTTTGGATTGTGTATACGTATGTTGTACTTTAATTTTGTTATTACATGTTGATTGGTTTAGTGATATGTTTGCTTACATGTATAATGTATACTGTATTTTAAATAAAATATAAAAAAAACAGATCAGGGATCTAACTTCACTTCTAAGATCTTTCGAGAAGCATTATCCCACCTGTGAAGGCTTACTCAGCCCTGTAATAACTTCAGACAGTATTTCCAAGGCTGGCTCCTCCTCAGGAAAATTAATGAATAGAAAAAGAAATAATAACAGACAAACATAAACATAGGTAGTGACATCTGAGGACATTTTTGGCCAACAATAGGTTTCCCTAATTTTATTTAAGGTTTTACGATGCGAGAAATGTCCGGCCACTGGCAGGTCATGAGCCATTTTAAGAACAGTATCTCTGCATTGATTGGAAAAACTAAGATGGAATAGTCTATCTCATCTGAAATTTATT